>CM077792.1:33333629-33346129 GCA_039737535.1 Lagodon rhomboides
CTCTGTCCTCTGTCGTCCTCAGCCGAAGCAGATCGGAGATGACTTCTGCGGCCTGGTGCTGAACCAGCCGCTGGGAGGCCTGCGGGTGATCGAGGGGAACCCGCTGTACGAGGACCGGACGGAGGGCATGGGCGCCGTGGCCGCCTACACCTACGGAGAGCACACGGTGGTGTTCGTGGGGACCCGGAGCGGACAGCTGAAGAAGGTAGGAGCTGCTGGTGGAGCTGTGATACGCAGGAGAAGAGATGTTTGTTTGTGCTGCTTCAGCTGAGAGCAAACCAGAAATACAACAGAGCAACAGGACAGAAACTAAGCTGCTTCCTCTCTGAGAGAAAATGGCTGCATGAATGTTTTAAAATCGCTCTCAGCTCTTTGACGGCTTTCTAGTGTTTCTATTTGCGGAGCAGAGGAGAAAGGACGGAGAGAAAATTGGCTTATTCATGTTTAAAATCACTGCAGGCTTTTATGGCTCTTTGGAAACTGGAAGACAGAAAGACAGAAAGCAACAGATTGAACAGTTTGAGTCTGTGTTTCCTGTCAGGTCCATCAGCTTCCTGTCATCCTGAAACACATCAGGTGTTTGTCTCCGTCTCCGTCAGGCTGATTGTCACTGGATGTGATGAGGACTGAGCTGCTGAAGCTGTGCAGATGTTGTGTCCTCAGGTTTTCTGTTTCACTGCTTCGTCTTTGCAAAGTGTTTCAGATCTGCGTGAAGTTCCTCCTTTTAAAGCTCCACCAGACGTCGACATGGACTCTTTGATCGTCGAGTCAGCTGTCAGTTCTCGTCTGGATGAATTGATGAATTGTTTGGTCAATAAAATGTCAGAAAGTGGTGAGAGATGCTCCAGATGACGTCGTCAGATGTCTCGTTTCTCGTTTACGGTTGAATTAAACAGCCGACACTCGTCAGTAAAGTTAATATTCTGTCATTCGATGAATCGACTGATCAGCTGTTGAAGCTCTTTGTGTAAAGATTTAAGGAACAGTTCACACAAAACACTCTGCTGAACAGCTGATCTCAGTCTGCAGCAGAGACACATCACTAACTGATCTGAGACCAGATTTACACCTGTGACGTGTGATCATGCTAACACTGTTAGCTCAGCAGCTACAGTGAAGACTTCAGATCCAGCAGGGTGTAAATATCTGTTCAGATCAGTTTGAGCTGCTGGAGACTTTCCATCAGAACGTTCTGAGCAGATAATGGAGGACCGGTACCTCAGATGTGGACAGAACTCGAGCAGAACTCCCAGCTGTACAGACAGACGGGCAGCAGCTCTGTAATAATGATAATGTTAATAACAAGCAAAAGCAGCAGGAATCTGATAAATATTTCATTTCTTCTCCATATTCTCTGCTGCTTATAGAACCCGGTCACACCTGGGCCGGTGCTGCCCGCGGCTCCGGACTTATTACTGTTATCTGGAGCTGAAAATAAGCTCAACCTTGTTTTGATTTCATAACACAGCAAACACAAACCGCTCGTTTCTTATTGGCAGGCAGACAGATACAAGCAGAGAGGTGTAGAACCAGGAGCAGGACCGCTGCTGGATCAGAACCAGGCAGACAGATACAAGCAGAGAGGTGTAGAACCAGGAGCAGGACCGCTGCTGGATCAGAACCAGGCAGACAGATACAAGCAGAGAGGTGTAGAACCAGGAGCAGGACCGCTGCCGGATCAGAACCAGGCAGACAGACGTGTCTCTGCAGAGACTCGCAGCCTCGTCTGCAGCTGTAACTTGTCTCGTTGGTGTCGTGTTCGTCTCATGAAGCTGCAGAGCTGCTGTCAGAAAAATGTCCCACTTAGCTGCACAAAGTGTCTGTTTGGTGTCTCGTCAGAGCTCGGCAGCGTTTAGAGACGGACTGCAGGACGTGATAACTGACTCAGTTTCCAGCTCTTGTGTAACGTAGCTCTATCGTGAAAATACATTTTAGGTCGCGGGGAAATTTTTAGTTGCAGTACTGCAGGTGGCCTCTTGAGGCTCACCTGAGTGGAGCCGTTGTATCCAGGTAAAACTTTCATGAGCCGTTTTTATTCTGGGCAGTAAGCCACCAATCTGCCGTCCTTTTGGTGTCTCGCTCTGCAGATTTAGACAGAAGGCGGCAAACTGGTGGTCTGTTTTGTTCCACCAGTTTTGCCCCTCGGAGGGTAACGTTACACTTATTTGCGCCTCCATTGCTGTAAATCCGAGGCGGCAATGTGGTGGCAGATGCTGAGATGGGCGGAGGTGTGGATGACGTGCACTGCTGCGCACCCACAGCCGGGAGTTTTAAAACCAGGAAACAGCTGATCACAGCAGTCAGTTCGTCACTTCATCCACGAAGATGAGCAGCTGGAAAGCCGCTGAGATCCGGGAGATGCTAGCGTCTCCTCGCTCTCTGTAGCTGTCTTGGTTGTCCGCTTGTTGTTGTAGCGGCGAGCTAATAGCGGTCGCTACTTTCAAATTAAAAGCCCCCCGCTAAGAACCCTGTTCTAAACTCCGATGGGGTGCAATGTAAAGCTCTTATTTTGAAGAAAAACTGCGACAAATGTCCCATAAGGAATGAATGGGACGGGGTCAAAAAAGTCGCAAAATCATCGACGTTTTTCAAACATCTCCTGCTCTGGCAGACTTTGACCTAGAGACACCATTCAAACTTTAAAATGTAGGCACAAGTCTTATCTATTTGAGTTGTATTTGAACTTTCTTTCTACGATGTTTAGTTTTTGAACGGTGACCCTTAATTGATCGTGAGTGATTTCGAAAAAATTCAGGATTTTCAATGTGTGTGTATTGCGGAATGTTCGCGCAGCACCAACTGGCAGAGTGGGGGAGCCTGAAAAAAACTCTCCGAAAATGTTTCTTTAGATGACGATCCTAGCCACAGATTTCACACTACAATAGTGATATTTTCCAAGAACGTAGCCACACTTGTCTTCTGTCTGGCAACGTGTCCACTTTATCGGGAGGATGTACGGTTTTTGAATTATCTGCGTCTAACCGACACAAACTCCAGCAACTGCCCCATAAGCCCCAATGTTAAACGGGAAGAGGATTTTGGGAGAAAAGCAGAAACTGCCCTGCTTCTCTTCACGCCCAACTTCCTGCTTCACGTCACGTCACATGTTGACGCCTACCAGAGGAGGAAAAGTGGAGGCTGTTTGGAAAAGGAGGAATATTACACCTCCCTTTTAGACAGACAAGGAGGCACATTGCAGCCTTTACCTTGCTGCAGGTGTGCCACCTTTTCTGTCTGAAAGGGGCTATGGACTTCACTGCAGCTCTCGCTCGCCCGCTGGGAGACGTGTTAGCGGTAATCTGGCTGTTGTTTGGACTCACTGCCGCCAAGCTAGCTTGTTAGCGTTGGGAAACTTAGCGAGCACGTTCTCGTGCCGTTAGCTCGCTGATAGCTTGAGTAATAAATCTGGATTGATTTGATTTTTTTGATTACTTGTCTCAGATTTCAGCCGACAGTCTTACATGTAACTTCTGCTGGAAGTCGTGATCCGTTCTGACGCCGGCTCCTGTTCAGACCTCTGACAGGTTGAATTCATAATCTTTATTCAAACTGACACGTTTGGTTTCATTAGAACGAAGCGACGTGATTGGTCTGAAAGGTCAGTGTGATCTGAAGCATTAATCTCGCTGCTCTGCTGGTTTCCAACAGGAGCAAACTCCTGCTCCGTCCTCCTCTCCGCTGCAGACACATTAATCTGCATCACCACTCATTAAAATTAAAACATGCATTTAAAAGCTCTTCTCCGTCCACATTTGACCCCACAATCATCTCCATTTTCCAGCCATGTGAAGGATGAATTTTAATTGCCTGAAAAGTAAAAATGGAGGCTGGGCGATGTGAATGAATCCTCTCGGCGGTCACCCCGCTCACCTCTCCTCCCACACAGCTGCCGCTTTAATATTCATTGACACGGGAGATATTCCTCTGAAAGCTGACCTCCGAGAGCGACGGATGGAGGGAGGAACAGAGGGATCGCCGGAGGTGCAGTCTATGCAGGCAGCAGATTGGTGGAAACGGCTGAGTTTGGTTGTAGATGTTGGCGGAGAACACTTGTTCTATGTTTAGTGAAGCCTCCTCCTCCTCCTCCTCCTCCTCCTCCTCCTCCTCCTCCTCCTCCTCCTCCTCCTCTGCTCTCTGAGCTGCTGCAGTCCAACAAACTCTCTCCACCGCTCCAACAGCCAACCAGACGCTCAGAAAGAGACGAGGATTTCAACACGCCGCCCCGAGCTCTGCTCAACGGCGCCGTTAAATTACAAATCATCATTTCACACATCAGCCGGCAGCTGTTGTTCTGGTTTCACTTTCATTCTTTTAATATTTATTGTCTTACGTTTACATTTTTTAAATCTATTATCACACAAACATCCCTTAATGTCCACAAACACACAGTGATGATCACAAAATACATCAGTTCTTTATTCTTATTCACATTTGTAGAACTGATGCTTCAGAAAAATGTTGAAACATTTATTATTTGAATGGTTTTAAATCTATCCGTGTTGCTCCGGTTCAGAACATCCTGGTCACCGAAGGGTGATTAGTTGGTCTGACTGTGTATAGTCCTGAGCAAAAGAGACGAGAGTGAAGCTGGTCAGGCAGATTTATTCCCATCGCCCCTCCAGACAGTCGGAGGACGGTTCTGTTCTGTTCTGGCTTTTTGGTCGGTGCTGATGTTCAGATGATCCGGTCGTGTGATGGTTCACAGGTCAGGACTCAGTGGAGTCGCCTCGACATATCACACGTTTGATGTGTCGGACTTAAAATACAGATGATCACATCAGTACGAGACAGCTTGTCGGTTGGTTTGTCGGCTTGTTGGACGGTTTGTTGGTCGGTTTGTCGGTTTGTTGGACGGTTTGTTGGTTTGTTGGTTTGTCAGTTTGTCAGTCGGTTTGTTGGTTTGTTGATTTGTTGGCTTGTTGGTTTGTCAGTTTGTCGGTCGGTTTGTTGGCTTGTTGGTCAAACCGTTAAAATACAGATGATCACATCAGTATGAGAGTCAGACATCATAGAGAGGCATCCCGGAGCGCTAACCACATTAGGCCTTGAGGCTAACGTTAGCTAACATGCTACCGCTGACAGAAACTTAAAGTCTCACCTCCAGTTCTCTCTGAAGAACAGAAAACCCTCCACTGGTCCAGGCTCGTTTAACCTTCTGCTTTGTTGTTGCACCGAGCTGATCTCCACTTTGTTTACATCTGCTTACCCACGAGAGATGAGGTCACACGAGAGGGGTCAGGTGGTCAGGTGGTCGGGTTGTCAGTCAGTCTGCGTTTAAACAAAGATCCACTTTTACATTTTAAATCCAAAATAATGAATCAAACTACATGAACATCAGACTCCTCCCCCTCGTTAAGTCCTCGTCGAGCTGAACGTCTCGGTTCTGCAGAATCTCGTGTTAGTTGTGTGAAGGAATGTAAAAGTGACCACGCAGCAGATATTTCCTGTTCGTCCCTCAGGAGACTGATTTCACCTCCAGCCTTCAAACGTTCATTAATGATAATCATCTTCTCAAACGTTGCTTCGGTCGCAGCTTCATCACGCTGCCCGTTCTCTCCGGCTGGTTCCAGGTCAGTTAACATTCGTCTCTTCGTCTCTACAGAAGCATTCCAGTGGTTTCTAACCAGGCCGCTGTGATTGGCTCTCACTGGGACGAGAGCCCCGACTCTAATGAATTGAATTAAGGAGACGGGGTTGATGGGTAATTTGGCGAGAGAATAAAAACAGAGACGTCTGTCAGAGCGGAAAACACAGAATCACAACACATAGAAACGCAGTCAGGAAGGACTGAACAGGTGATATTTGTGTCATCAATAAGGAATGTTGAAGTGCCCTCGAGCAAGGCAGGGTGCCGGCAGAGTCTCAGGGAAGAGAGATGGTTTCAGTCCTTCTCTAAATGTCCAGCTGCACTTTATTTATCTTCTATGAATGACGTGTACGTCTCCTCAGCTGGAGACTCTTTTTACATGTGAGCAGGAAGAAAAGCTTCACAATAAAAGCTTTTAAATGACTGAATGAAATACTTTTATTGTGACAAATTCATAGGAAATGAAACAAGTTTATCACCAACTGCAGGAGGGAGGTCGCTCTTTTAATCCAGTTTGTCGGTTTGTTGCTTTGTTGCTTTGTCGGTTAGTTTGTTGCTTTGTTGGTCGGTTGGTTTGTTGCTTTGTTGGTTGGTTTGTTGGTTTGTTGGTTTGTTGGTCGGTTTGTTAGTTTGTTGGTCAGTTGGTTTGTTGGTTTGTCGGTTTGTTGGTTGGTTTGTTGGTTGGTTTGTCGGCTTTTGGTTGTTCTGTCAGCAGAATTACACAAAACCCACTGCTCAGGTTTCCAGCAGACTTGGGTGGAGGGCTGGTCGTTGTTGGACCTTGTTAACTTCTTGTGTGGATCCAGGAATGTTTTTCTCACTTTCTTTAACATTGTGAGAAAAAAGGTTCACTGATTCCTCTGGAATAACTCGTGTTCTTAATGAAGAATCAGGCCTGTTGATGTGGCTGGTTTCTATCAGTGGGGACAAAAGGAGCCTGCTCGGCCTTGGCAGAGGTATGCACTCTACTGAGATCCACTGAAGTCATTGTTATCACGAGTCAAACTGTCTTCCTGAACAAAGTTATCGCACTTCACAGTTTTTCCTCATATTGTTCAAGATGACTTAAGATGACTCAGACTTGGACAGAGTTCTGCTGCCTGTCTCCAGGCTTTATGCTAAGCTAGGCTAACTTCTCCTCAGAGCACAGGCAGACAGCCTGAATGTGTTTCCTGCTCCTTTCCTTCTGAACAGTGTTTTGCTGTGGTTACTGGGGGAATTGAACCTGCGACCCGGCGGTGTCGGTGCCTCCCTCTCTGCTGCGGTTCAGCTGCCTGCAGCAGGAAAAGCCCATAACTCTTCGTGTGCGCGGCGCTGAGACGTGCAGAGCCTCCGCGGAGACGTAACGGGCCTGATTCATTTCACGTGGCGGCGGCTGCTCGCTGTGTGTTGTGACAGGAGCAAAAACAACAAGTCGTAACTCAGACTCTCTGTTGACTTTATCTCCGTCTGTCAGTGTGAGCTTCTCTCCGTCCTCGGCTTCAGTCCTCGGCTTCAGTCTCGGCTTCAGTCCTCGGCTTCAGTCTCGGCTTCAGTCCTCGGCTTCAGTCCTCGGCTTCAGTCTCGGCTTCAGTCCTCGGCTTCAGTCTCGGCTTCAGTCCTCGGCTTCAGGCCTCGGCTTCAGTCCTCGGCTTCAGTCCTCGGCTTCAGGCCTCGGCTTCAGTCCTCGGCTTCAGTCCTCGGCTTCGGTCCTCGGCTTCAGTCCTCGCTCGGCTTCAGTCTCGGCTTCGGTCCTCGGCTTCAGTCTTCGGCTTCAGTCCTCGGCTTCAGGCCTCGGCTTCAGTCCTCGGCTTCAGTCCTCGCTGCGTCGGACCGTTCACTCGTCTCTTTTCAGGGTTACTAATTATATTTTTAGCTGTTTGTACAACTGCTGCAGACGTGTCCTTCACATCGTAACTCAGACTCGTACTCGTCTCAAGGAAACAGCGTCTCTCTCTCTCTCTCTCTCTCTCTCTCTCTCTCTCTCTCTCTCTCTCTCTCTCTCTCTCTCTCTCTCTCTCTCTCTCTCTCTCTCTCTCTCTCTCTCTCTCTCTCGGTGTATCTTTCCAGATGAATTTGAGTATTTTCTGGCGTTTCCATCAGAGAGAAGCTGCAGTTTATCGACCTTCAGAGGTCACAGCGAGGAGCCGCGACCCTGAAAACACTGATGCACGCTGCAGACCGCGAGGACGGATGAATCCTCTCAGGTGGTTTTAGAAACAAGCAGAGTTTAATTCACTGGGATTTAAAATGCTGCAGCTGATCTGTGAAGGAGAAACCGGTTCTAACTGTGGTGGTCTGAGGCGGCGCGAGGACCCGACAGGAAGTGAAGGAAGCGGTTCTGGTGGAAGAGCCACACGGGGACGTTTAGTTTGTGCGACCACACACAGATCAGACCTCAGCGAGTTCAGACGCAGCTACAACACTCAGTCCACTTTTTAAAACATAAAACATTATTTAAACTGCAGCTCCACCCTGATTCAGACAGTCAGACTGGAACCGGACCGGACCGGACCGGACCGGACAGACCACAGTCCTCCACCTCTACAGCTCTGATGAAATTCTCAGGAATCTGTTGAATCTTCTGTCTTTTGCAGTAAAGCAGCGACAGCAGCTTTGTTTTGGAGAAGACGATCTTAAAGTTTAAAGCCCAGAGAGGTGACTCTGACGTCCAGGTGATTCAGTCCGCTGGGATTCACCTCAGTCTTATTTCAGATTCAGATAATTGTCCCACAGACACATTTTGTTTTGTATGAAAGCGTAAAAGAATGTGAATCTGAACCCAACAGAAGTGTTAAATCAGGTGTGAGCTGTTCAGACTGACAGGTGACCGACTGACCAGCTTCACTGCCTGCAGGGAGGATGAACGTAGCCGAATGATGCTAACAATGCTAACCATGCTGAATGTGTGACGAGACGTTTAAACTCTCTCACATCTCCACATTAATCCAGATGCATCTTGTCAGTCGCTGAGCTTTAGATGCAGATTTGTTAAACTTCTGATGGAGACAGGCTAGCTGTTCCCCCTGCTATGCTATGCTAAGCTGCTAAGCTAGGCTAACTGTGCTGAACACACAGACTGATGTGGACCTGCAGCGTCTCTGAACACTCAGATTTAAAGGAGTGGATTTAAGTCCTCAGTTGATTTGTGTTGGAAACAGTTAACAGAACCTGAGCCCAGTAGCAGAAAGCGCTCCGGTTCTGGCCCGGTTCAGGGTGGTATACTGCGTGCAGTGTTTTTCCAGCAGCAGCAGGCTGAGTGTTGTTGGGCCTGGAGCCCAGTCTGCCTCCTCTAACGACATAATCACATCAGCTCTGACTGTCGACACACGGCGCTGGCAGCCTGGATCCTGCCTGCATCACCAGTCGGGCTTTTAAACACCAGCTCACATTCCTTCAGCGCCGCTCGGATCCGTTACTCGAGCGCCACCTCAGCGAAGAAACACTCCGACATCACTGTGCTGCAGTTAAAAGTCCAGTCTTCCCTCTGAAGTGAGCTGAAGACACGGTGAAGCAGCCTGAAACACAAAGAGTCCTGAAATTATAGTTTCTTCTGCAGTAAGTTCTGTGAACATCAGCTGCAGCAGAGGACGAGGCTCCTCCGGGCCTCCGTACGTCAGCATGTAAACACACAGACGCCATGTTTACTTTAGGAAGCATGTTTAGGTTTGTGAACCAGGCGACCTCTGACCTCTGAGCTGCAGGAGGCATGGGAGACGCAGAGGAGGAGGAGGAGGAGGAGGAGGAGGAGGAGGAGGAGGAGGCGGAGGGGGAGGAGAGGAGGAGGAGAGGAGAGAAACATGGCAGGACAAAACTAAGGAGAGAAGAATCCTCCTCCTCCTCTTCCTCTTTCTTTTCCTCCTCCTCTCCCCTTCCTCTTCTTCCTTCTCTTCCTCCTCCCCCTCCTCTTCCTCCTTTTCATTCCTCCTCCTCCTCCTCCTCCTTCTCCCCCCTTCCTCCTTCTCATTCCTCCTCCTCCTTTTCCTCTTCCTCCTCTTCCTCCTTCTCTTCCTCCTCTCCCCCTCCTCTTCCTTCTCCTCCTCCCCCTCCTCCCCCTCCTCCTCCTCCTCCTCTTCCTCCTCTCCCCCACCCCTCCTCTTCCTCCTCCTTCTATCCCCCCTCCTCCTCTTCCTCCTCTTCCTCCTCCTCCCCCTCTCCCTCCTCGTTCTCCTCTCCTCCTCCTCCTCCTCCTCCCCTCCTCCTCCTTCTCCTCTTCCTCCTCGTTCTCCCTCTTCCTCCTCCTCCTCCTCCTCCTCCTCCTCCTCCTCCTCCTCCTCCTCTTGAGTTTGTTCTCAGAAACAAAAACAGAGAAAATCAAATTATATAAAATCAGATTTAAAATCAACTTCAAGCCAACAAACCCTGAAGAACAACTGCAGCCGACAGCTGAGCAACAAAACGTCTGAACTCCAACCTGCTTCTGCATTTTTCTGTTTATATACAGTATACTTTATATATTTATATATAAATACATATATAGGCAGGTGGTCATAATGTTCTGCCTGATCAATATGTGTGTATATATACATACACATATATATATATATATCAGAACTGTTTTTGTATCAGCTGATCTGACAGCTGATTGGCTCTGAGAGGGTGATGTCATCAGTGTGTAAAGAGAGAACGAGGCGACAGGAAGCCAGAGGGGACGTCTCAGGAGTATGGGTGTGTGTGTGTGTGTGTGTGTGTGTGTGTGTGTGTGTGTGTGTGTGTGTGTGTGTGTGTGTGTGTGTGTGTGTGTGTGTGTGTGTGTGTGTGTGTGTGTGTGTGTGTGTGTGTGTGTGTGTGTGTGTGTGTTGGGAGTGCGGTCAGTGCAGCGTGTCTCCTCTCTCCCCTCAGGCCTGTTTGTTTTGGAAGCAGAACAAAGAGCTGCTCACACACACACACACACACACACAGACACACAGACACACACACACACACACACACACACACACACACACACAGACACACACACACACACACAGTCTCGGTCTTCTCGGGGGTGGTTCTGGTCTCGACAGTGTGTGGGAGTGAAGGTGCGTATCGATCAGCGTTAAAGGTGCATTCCACTGATTTCACGCGGGTCAGATGAGTTCAGGCGTCTCGAGGTTCTGCTCGACGTCTCCGGACGAGTTTTGTCAAGTTTGGTAAAATAACTGTGATGAGGTCATTAACTACAGACGCAGCAACGCGCCAACAAGAGCAGAGAAGAAGAAGAACACTGCTCGTTGAGTCAGTGACAGTTAACAATGTGGGATTTTAAAGATGGATGGAGGAAGGCAGGTCCGGTTTGACCTGCACTCAGGACTAAAGCCCGGTTTGTAACCTGATGTGCTGGATGGTTGGTTAGACAGAACCATCAATAATCTAATCTGCTAATCTGAAGCCAGATTAATGAAAAGTAAAGTTCAACTTGATTGATCAGACTGGTTGAATATTTCCAGTTTCCTTCGATGACCTGCAGTAAGTTCACTGTCAAACAGCCCGAACTGACCAATCACAGCTCCTGTTGTCAGGTTGGCTCCGCCCCTCGCTGCTGACCATGTTGTTTCTCCGTCCTCCTCTGGTGACGCTGCAGGTTTGACATGTCATGGCGCTCCGGTCTGATTCTGAGGCTGAGACGCTCGACATCACCGCGTGCTGCTAAGGTTCTGCTGGCGCCGCTCGCTCCGCCTGTCGCCCTCCAGCTGGCACCGGTCCGACGTCTCTTTATGTTGCAGATTTCCACAAACTGACACGGACTGAAAGCTTTTTTCCTTCTTTTCCTGTGTTTTTATAAAAGAACACTTCCTCCTCCTCCTCTTCCTCTCTTCCATTAGCACAAAGTGAATTAGCGGAGATGAGTCAGCCAATCAGCTGCGGCATTCAGAGGGAACGGAGCCATTATTGGCTAATGAGACGACGGGGAATTGAGGCTTTTATTCTAATAACAGTAATGTCTGTTTGTAACCGAGCCGCCTGCACCTGCTTCTCTTCTTCCAAACTGCATTTTCTGCTTTTTCCTTTTTTTCCGTCTTTCTTTTTCTCCCGGCAGCGACGAGGGAACGAATCCTCGCAGCCAGAGAGGAAATTAATCTGTTGATTTAGATTCATCCAGATGATTATTATTAGGAGGCGCTGCACCTGTTCCTCTCTTCTGCTGCAGAGCTGGAGTCTGGAGACGAACCAAAGCCTCCGTCAGCTTCACGGCGAGCGATCACAAAGAAGACCTGATTATTGATTAACTTTTGTTCTGATGTCACTGTGAGGCGGCTGCACCTGCTCACCTCACCTGAGCAGAGCTCCTCTCTTTGTTCCTTCACCTGCATGAAACCGTACGAGCTGAAGAGGTTCAGTTGATTCATCTGTGATCCTCTCACCGACTCTCCAGCGCCACCACGAGGTGACATTCATGTTTGGGCTGGAACATCTCAGCAGCTCTGTGATGGACAGTGTTTGTTCAGGCGTTCATGTTCCCCTGAGGATGAACTGACATCATCAGGTCCGGACTGATGACTCAGCAGTGTCTCTGTAGACGTCTGGTCGCAGGTTCGATTCCCTGCCTCTGCTCTCTGCTCCGTCTCTGTGTCAGCGTCTGTGTCCTGTGAGGTGGCGGGTCCGCCTCCCTCAGCCTCACCACAGACGGACACATCGCAGCGCCGTGTGATCTTTGGTTGTTTCATCGCTTCACTTAGTTGAGTCTGTTGTTGTTGTCAGGCCTCCTATTGGCTGTGTCCAGGTGTTGTTGCCGTACCTGACACACACACACACACACACACACACACACACACACACACACACACCACTCTAAACAACAAACCTTCAGACTCCTGAAACTCTGTCCGGACTAGTTTCACTCTCGTCCAGCGAGGAGACGATTGGCTGGAAACACTCAGCAGTGGCGCTGACGGTCCCTCCGGGGGGATCTGACCCGTTTGGATCTTTGTTTGAAATTGAACTGAACTCTGTG
>CM077792.1:33353629-33356129 GCA_039737535.1 Lagodon rhomboides
AGCTTCACTCTGCCCGGCAGAATAAAAATGATCCAATCAGACTGTTTGCAGACAGATGTGTTTATCCTGGCTCTTATTTCATTGCTCCAGACTGAGTGATGCTTTCAGATTCGATTTACTTCACAGGATCTGTTTTCTTCCAGCAGATTCTGACCTCAAACGGCGGCTAACAGCCGTTAGCAGTTAGCAGTGATGGCGGCTGTAAAGGCGACCGGAGAGATCTTCATAATGAAGATCGTGCAGCAAAGCTCATTAACTTTCCTCTGACTCACTGATTGCTCCGTGGACTTCACCGCTGGTTATAATTACAGACAGAGAGAACATTAATAAACGCTATTAGCCGCCGTTCAATTATTTCTTTCTTTTTAATGATTGTTCTTTTAATTTATGATCAGTTCTTTTGATTTGACAGCAGATACTGAGCTCGTTAACACATCCAGGTGAGACAGAGAGAGGGAGGCTGCGAAGAGCTAATTAATTTCAGTAGGAAATAATTGTCACTCATTTCAGCGTGTGATGAAACATGAGGCAATCACACACACACACACACACACACACACACGCCTCTGAAGTGGGTCGGGGTGTTTCAGTGGAGAACATCAGACCGACTGTGACGCTGGAGGAAACATTAATTACAGGACAGACTGTTAACGAGCTGAGCGCCATGTTGGAGCAGCAGCTTCACACAGAAACCGTCCAGTGCAGGAAAACATCAGACTTTATATCAGACTGATCGTTTAGTAACCACGGTAACCGTCATGCGAGTGTTCGACATGTGTGTTTGAAACATCATGTTGTCACCAGTGTTACAACGAACACGACAGACTGAAACAGTGAAAGTTCCTCCCTGAAGGTTCCTCCTCACTGCTGCTCTGCAAACAGCAGCTCATATAAATCACATCATATCTGTTGACTGATATCAAGACAACCAGTCGACCAGCGCCGAGCTTCTCTCTGCCCTCAGCAGCGAGGACAGGCTGTAAGGGGCAGAGAGAAGCTCAGCGCTGGTCGACTGCCAGAACAGAAGCAGACAGGCTGGTACAGACATGCTGCCACAAACTGACACTTTGTACAAGGAGACAAACAACTTCAGCTTCTGATTTAATGCTGAATTTACAACAAGGACACAACCAGTTAGAATCTGTCAGAGACACAGTTTCACTACGTTAGAAAGTTTGTTTTAACTCAACAACTCTTAAAATCACCACATTTGTTAAGGGAGTCTGGTGATGTTGTGGTGGAGAAACAACTAAAAGTTTTGCTTTTAATGTTGAATTTACAGATAGATGTTCCATAATGTTTATAACGTTTTATGCTACTCAACAACTCCTAAAATTAGCTGATTTGTTAAGGGAGTCTGGTGAAATTGTGTTAATAGTTGGCTTCATGTATTACATTTAATGCTGAATTTACAAGAAGGCACCAGTGAGTTAGAATCTGTCAGAGACACAGTTTCACTACGTTAGAAAGTTTGTTTTAACTCAACAACTCTTAAAATCACCACATTTGTAAAGGGAGTCTGGTGCTGTTGTGGCTGAGTGATGGAATCTCAGATGTGTCCTTGGTGCGTCTCGAGGTCTCACCTGTGCTGAGAGCTGTCCACCTGTGATCGGATCACACAGGACTGATGTTAACACCGAGGCTGAACAGGAGAATATCATCACCTCTGATGTCCAATAATCAATAATAATGTTGGAATCAGAGAAATACGACAGTTCAGAACTCCCCTGAGAATCTTCATGTTTTTAAGTCTTCTTCAGTATCAGAGTAATCCAAATTTAACATCTGCACAGCCATAATGATGCTCTGATGTTAGTGTGAACAATATTAATCTCATTAATCATCTTTAATATGACAGCTGGTGTTAAAGGGTTCCTTCTGTACAAAGCTTCCTTTATGTGAAATACCAGTCAGAACTCCCTTTGAAAAACTACTGATTTAAACGTCAGAACGTCAGTTCTCACGTCTCTTTCTTTTTGTTTTAAAATCAGCTGTTAGAAGTTTTTCAGTTTCCGATGAAGTAAAGTAAACTGGACTCAAGTGGACACACACACACACACACACACACACACACACACACACACACACACACACACACACGAGTCAGGCTGTGTGGACAGCAGCAAACACTGCGTCCATGTGAACAAGCAGACGATTACTGCTGAGCAAATACAGACGCTCAGCTGGCTGAGAACACACACACACTCACACACACAGTGATGGATGTATGTGCAGATAGATACAACAGCAGGTGGAGAGTAACAAGCTGACTGGCAGTGTGTGTGTGTGTGTGTGTGTGTGTGTGTGTGTGTGTGTGTGTGTGTGTGTTTGGACAGTATTGGAATTACAACCATGCGAGTGGTCGGCCAACAGTCTCCGTCAGCTGAAGAGTTTTCATTCTAGAGGAAATCTGAAGAAGGTCACAGTGCACGGACGATAAATATCAGTTACGCTTCGTTAACTCGAGTTTAAATGTTGTGACACCAAACATCTTTAAATG
>CM077792.1:33361129-33461278 GCA_039737535.1 Lagodon rhomboides
TGCTCACTAATGATTTAAATCAGCAGATTTCCAAAGGAAGTTCTGAATTGGATTTTATTTCCTAAAGAGAATTGACTCTGTGCAGAAGAATGACGTGTAAATCAGCAGATATCCAAAGGAAGTTCTGCACTGTTTTCTTTCTCCTAAAACAAATAAGATAAGCTCCATGAAAAGACAAAAGAGTGTAGAGGAGATGTCCTACTTGAGTTTAGTGGATGAATAAAGAATAAACACAGTAATTACATCAGCAGATTTCCAGCGGAGGTTCTGACTGGAAGATGGTGTTTTTTGCTAAATAAATTAAGCTCCATTCAGACGTAGACGTGGTATAATTTCCACAAATCAACACATTTGAGTGACATTTGAACCGCACGTCGTCCAGCGGAGACGTTCTCTCTCAGATGCTTCGTGCAGCTCGAACACACTGAAGCGCTCTGTTGTCGAGACACTCGAGCTCCAAAGGAAAACTTCAGGAAAACATCATTTTCAAATTTGTCCACATTAGTGAGAGCAGAGCCGAGAAGAGCAGCGGCAGCTGGAGGAAACCTGAGCGGAGCATGCTAACAGACGTGTGTGTGTGTGTGTGTGTGTGTGTGGTGAAAGTGCAGGCTGGTGTTGAGTTTCAGTGTGTGTGTGTGTGTGTGTGTGTGTGTGTGTGTGTGTGTGTGTGTGGTGAAAGTGCAGGCTGGTGTTGAGTTTCAGGCTGTGTGTGTGTGTGTGTGTGTGTGTGTGTGTGTGTGTGTGTGTGTGTGTGTGTGTGAATGGAACAGAGAGGCAGACAGATTGAATGAGAGCTGAATGAGTCTGTTAACAGACACTAATGTCTCCGTCAGAACCAGACTTCCATTAGAAATACACTGAATTTAAGGTCGATGGGGAGATAAAACATATCAAAGAACTCTCACACAGAAAATAAAATGAAAATACAAAATTGTACTGAAACGTGTTGACTGATAGACTAAGTGGCCAAAAGTATGTGGACACCTTCTTTCCACATTGTTTAGTTGATCTCTTAGTTTTAATTCAGAAAATCTTTACGCTTCAACATAGAATTATATTTCAGAGATGACGAGCAGGATGTGAAGTTAGAAGTTATGAGGTTTTATGGTAAACAAAATAAGAAAGATGTGAGTGAGGAGAAAAAAACGTTGATTTCCAGAGGGACTTCTGCACTGGATTGTTTTTAACCAGTTTGATTATTTTATGTATTTATGTATTTGCTCCACACAGAATAGAGAAGGGACTTAATTCAGCAGATTTCCAGGGGAAGTTCTGAATGGGATTTTGGATGAATTAGGAAAATAAATATTATACAGCAGAAGCAGCACATTCATGCTCATGGCTCCACGACACAGCGTTTCACTCGTGTCACGTACAGACGGAGGGTTCAGCCGTCCACAAACTTTCGGCCACATGGTGTTTTTTCCGAATGTGAGGCAGAGAGGGCGTTAATCAGTCTGTTAGGAGTCACTGACACTTAGCGAGCTGCAGCTAACGGAGTAATAATAGTACTTAGCAGCTGTGTGTGTGTGTGTGTGTGTGTGTGTGTGTGCATGCATGTGTGTGTATGAGTGTGTTTTAATGCTGATAATCCCAGTTTTGAACACACACTCACACACACGTCCATATTATCAGTAATAGAGTTGGTTTATCTCAGACGAACTAGCAGCTTTACCCGCCTGCTCCGTCTCTCACCGTCCGACTGGACCACATATTTAATACTTATACACACACACACACACACATACACACACACACACACACACACACACACGTACACACAAATACTCGGAGGTATTGCATTACGGTGGAATTTCAGGCAGCTGGCTGCAGACCTCTGTGTGTGTGTGTGTGTGTGTGTGTGTGTGTGTGTGTGTGCGTGTGCAAGCGTGCACGCAGTGATATCAGGTTTCCACCAATAGCCGACCAGCTGAGCAGAATAAACAGTGGAAATGAGAAACTGTGATTATTTTTGTGAAAAGTCTGAACTGCTGCAGGACTTCAGTCTGAGACGAGAAGAACTCATGAAGGTTAAATCAGCAGGTTTCCAAAGGGACTTCTGAATTGGAAAATCAAACAAACAAAAGAAAGACAAGTTTGATTAACAAATTAATTATGAAAGGTGTGTGTGTGTGTGTGTGTGGTGGGAACTATCAGTTGTAAAATGATTGACAGTGACTGTCAGTGTCGACTTGCTATTTGCTCACTTCCTTCGTTCCTGTGTTTGTATTTACACACACACACACACACACACACACACACACACACACACACACACACACACACACAACCTTTATTCGAAATTCACTAAATGTAACTCCTGTAAGTTTTTCTTTATTTCCTTGTTCTTCTTTTATTTTCTTAAAAGAAACCAATTCAGAACTCCCTTTGGAAATCTGCTGATTTAAGACTTTCAGTCAGTTGATCCTGGAGGAACCCTCGAAACATTTACTGTCAGATCATCAATATAACCTCAACCTGAAGCTGATCTATTGATCAATGATCAGAGGCTGTCAGGTCTGATCTTTGACTCCGTAACTGCAGTTCAAGTGAAAAATGATCACACTGATCAGCTGATCGATTCACTGCAGGATGTCTGATCAGAACAGCTGCATGCAGATCAATAGCATCTGAACAGATCACAGTTTATTGATGAGGGCAGCGGCAGGAGAGCTGTAGAGCAGAATGTTCCTTTAAACTCAGACTGTAACTGTGTGTTTGACCCAAGTAATCTGATTTCTTTAACACTAATGAGGCAGCTGGTGTGTAATCAGAGTAGAGGATGACATCATCTCCTCAGGTGGCTTCCTGTCTGTCTGATCTACAGCTGTCTCATCAGCAGCAGCATCATTAAAATCATCTCCATCTCCACCAGCTGCAGCATCAAAGTGATTCACACCTCAGAGCCACAGAACATTTCAATAATTACAAATATACGTTTCTTCTGAGACGATCGATAATCAATAAATAAAACGACGTGCTGATGAAACTGAAGTTCAGTTTGTTGTCACGTGATCCTGTCAGCTGATCAAAGTCTGACAGAGAGTGTGTGTCTGTCAGATGCACACGCACACACACACACACACACACACACACACACACACACACACACACACACACACACACACACACACACACACACACACACTCTCTCTCCCTGCCAGACAATACAACAGGCAGACAGATTGTCTCAGGGTGGGAGGTTAAAGGTCACAAGTCAGAGAGAGAGAGAGTGTGTGTGTGTGTGTGTGTGTGTGTGTGTGTGTGTGTGTGTGTGTGTGTGTGCGTGTGTGTGTGTGCAGAACAAAGCAGGTGTTGACGGTTTGAGTCCCAGCCTGCAGGTCAGAGGTCACTTCCTGTATCGCTCCGTCTTCTGTTCCTGCCTCATGTTTCTTCTTCTCTCGTTTCCTCTGATCGTTAATTATCTAAAGAGCTTCGTCTTAATCGATCGTTTGTTATCAGACTGAATGTTTCTGTTGGTCAAACTCTAAATCTGAATCAGTTGTGAGTGTGTCGTCTCGTCTTCCTGAAATGTGTCTGAAGACATTTTTCTCTGACTCAACCTGAAGAAAACAGATCTGATGTTTTATCTCAACAGTTTTTCATTCAGCAGTCGGTGATTGTCCCAAAAACTCCAGGTGTCACAGAGCTGCTCGACTCAAACAGCTCAGGATTCATTCAAATATAAAACACAAATATAAAACACGATGGATCAATATCACATAAACTGAATTTTCCAAATCACCAGAATCTTTTGTTAAAGAAATGTTCAGAGGAAGTCTTGAAGATGTCTCTATTTAAAACAACTCTTACAGGAGTCTTGTTCTCTGTCTCCTCCAGATGTTTCATCTCTGCATGCCTGAATACAGCCTAGCCTAGCCTAGCGTAGCCTAGCCTAGCCTAGCCTAGCACAAAGCTAGAGGCTGCTAGCTGAGCTCAGTTGAAAGAGAGAGATCTGAGAGAAGCTGCAGCACAAACTCCCACTCAGAATGTTTCCATCTGATGTGTTTAATGTGTGTGCTGATCAGAACCGGTCAGAACACAGACTGGACCCGTGACTCCAGCAGTTCGGGTCGGAGATCATTCAGCTGGTTTCTTCTGACAGATTCAAACTTGAATTCATTTTTACAGCTCAGATTTCTGTCGGTGTTGCTTCGCTGTCTGCTGCAGTGTCCTACTTTACCGTCTCCTCCCTCGCTCTGCTGCTGAGAGTGTGTGTGTGTGTGTGTGTGTGTGTGTGTCCGTGAAACAGGATTGTGTAACTGTGGGTTCTGTTGTGAGTCAGACCTGCTGCCTCATCAGTGTGTGTGTGTGTGTGTGTGTGTGTGTGTAGCAGCTCGTCAGCTCTAATTAAGCTCGGCTGCTTAACGAGCAGACAGCTAATTAACACACTCAGAGAACTACACACACTCCTCCTTCATCCCTCGCTCGGCTTTCTTCATCTTTGTTTTTTTCTCCCTTCACTTTTACACTTTCGGTTCATCTTCTTTCATGTCCTCCTCATTTCCTTCCTCATTTCCTTCCTTCTTTCCTTCCTTCTTTCCTTACATCTAACTACTTTCCTTCATCTTTGTTTCCTTACTTCCGCTCTCTCTACCTCCCTCCTTCCCTTCTGTCCTTTGTCCTTCCTTCCTTCCTTTCTTCCTTCTTTCCTCCTCCTTTCTTTCTTTCTGTATTCATCTTCTCTCCTTCCCTCACCTTTTTTCCTGCTTCCTACCTGTCCTCCATCCGTCCTCTTCCATCCTAACCCTTCCTTCTTCCTTCCTTCCTTCCTTCCTCTCGTTTCTCATTTGTTTCCTTTCCTCACTGCCGTCTATCCTTCCCTGTCCTTTCCCTTCACTGCTTCTTTTGTCCAGTCTTGCTTCCTTTCTTTCCTTCCCTCCTTTCTCCTCTTGTATTTATCTCCTTGTCTCCTTTCCTTCCATCCTCTCACTCTTTCATCTTCAGTGACTCCATCTCCTCCGTCTCATTCTCTCCTTCCTCACCTCTTCCTTCCTCTCCCTCCCGTCTTTCCTCATTGCCCCCTCCTTTCCTGCCTTTCCCCCCATCCTCTCTCTTTCCTACACCCCCTTCCCCCCCGTCCCTCCTCTTCCTCCTCCTCCTCCTCTTCCTCTGTGGTGTTTTTCTGGGTCAGACACGGGGAGGGAGGCGGGAGGTTTTGGGAGATTTGGGGAATCTTATTTTAGTCGCTCCACATTTTCAAACAGACTCGTGCTCATCAGCCCTCTGCTGTATTTAACACCACACACTCACAGACACACACACTTCATCACCCTCATCATCATCATCATCATCACCTTCCTCTCCAGTAGAAAGTAATCCTGTTTCTCGGTCTCGTGTCTGTAAGATGGCGCCTGTTTTCATGCTAGAAACGGTTCAGAGTGAGACTCTCAGCAGCTGCTGGGTTGATGTTCACGATGTTTTCAGTCGTGCTCCGCAGAGGATGAATCCTGATTGGTCCGTTTGTGGTGGCTTCTCAGCTGTGGGGCAGAGCGCCACCTGCAGGCCGACGTCTCCGTCTCCGTGTTGACTGAGCAGCTGCAGAGATGTGAAGCGTCTCTGCAGTTTCAGCAGCTCTGAGCCGAGTCCAGAGGTTTGCTGTGACTCTCAGGCTGCTGGATCGCACAGTTTAGATTTGGTTTAAAACACAGCCGACCAGAACCGACCAGAACCTTTTGTATTCTGATGTTTGTTTTGGGCAGCAGAACAATAGAGGAGCTAAACTGTTGCGGTGGTGTCGAGTCACGGAGGCGGCGCCGCTCCTGTGTTTGAGATGAAGGAATGGAAACAAAGAGTTCAGAACCAGAATCTGTGTCCGCTGATGCTCCGGCCTGTTAGCCTTCCACACTGTGTTTAATGGGGATTTTAGCATCAAGCTAACCGACGTGTCGCTCCCTGTGTGTTTCAGATCCGTGTGGATGGGATCCCACCGCCGGCCCAGAATGCTTTGCTGTACGAGACGGTGACAGTGGTGGAGGGGAAGCCGATCCTGAGAGACATGGTGTTCAGTCCAGACCATCAGTACATCTACCTGCTGAGTGACCGCCAGGTAAACACACACACACACACACACACACACACACACACACACACACACACCTGGCACAGTGTCTGAGCTGTCGTGCTTCTTGGATGAGAAGTGAAACGTCTTCAAGGAACTGAAACGAGTCCAGTTGACTACGATACAGAACCAGAACCACACATCTGGATGTTTGTGCTGCTCAGACTTCAATCAGAAAAACTCTCAGTTTGATTCCGGGCCTGAATTTTTCCTGATGAAGGAAAAGTTCCACACGTGAGAACAATTATTAGAAAACATCAGATTTCTAATATTAATTCTGACGAATAAAATAATCTTTGCATGAATTAAGTTGAATTCTGAGTTTAGCTTCTATCAGTAGATTAAAAAAAAGACCAGTGAGGTTTGTTAAATCAGCAGATTTCTAGTAGAAGTTCTGAATGAGGATTTTCAGTGAATAAACTGAAATGAATACCAGAAGAAACGCTCATGAGTTTTAAATCAGCAGATTTTCAATGGAAGTTTTGAATTAGTTTTTTTTTCAGTTGCCTCTAAAAACAAAGAACAGTTCTGTAGATAAAACAGACTCATGAGCGTTAAATCTGCAGATTTTCAAAGGAAGTTTTGAATTGATATTTTAATCATTAAAATACGTATAATAATATCAGAGTTCAAACATGAGGGACACATAATTAGCATAGTTAGTCTGTTTGTGTGTGTGTGTGTGTGTGTGTGTCTTAACATCTGTAGACAGGAAGTTGTGAATGTGAATATGGTTCAGCTGGGCCTGAATTTTTCCTGATGAAGGAAAAGTTCCACACGTGAGAACAATTATTAGAAAACATCAGATTTTTATGACGGAAATGAAGGATGAATTCTGACTTTGATTTTTTTTGACAAATAAAATAATCTTTGCATGAATTAAGTTGAATTCTGAATTAAGCTTCTATCAGTAGATTTAAAAAAAAAGACCAGTGAGGTTTGTTAAATCAGCAGATTTCTAGTAGGAGTTCTGAATGAGGATTTTCAGTGAATAAACTGAAATGAAGACCAGAAGAAACGCTCATGAGCCTTAAATCAGCAGATTTTCAAAGGAAGTTTTGAACTGATATTTTGATAATTAAAATACGTATAATAATATGAGTTCAAACATGAGGGACACATAATTAGCATAGTTATTGTGTGTGTGTGTGTGTGTGTGTGTGTGTTTTAACATCTGTAGACAGGAAGTTGTGAATGTGAATATGGTTCAGCTGGCGCCACGATACACACTCTGTGTGTGTGTGTGTGTGTGTGTGTGTGTGTGTGTGTGTCCCATGTTAAAACTCTTATTGTACCGTTGAGAGGAAGCAGGACTGAATTCAACAACTGTTACTTCCTGTGCAGCTGACCCCACACACACACACACACACACACACACACACACACACACAGATATATGTTGAGTAAAAAAAATCGATGAGGATATTTAATGTTGTTCTGTGATTGTCTGGGTGTGATGTCAGTAAACAGCTGTCGTCTCTGCTGAAGCTACAAACACACAACACTTGAACTGTTTGTGTGACCGATGGCGTCCACAGACTTTTGGCCGAGTAGCGCAGCAGCTTCATCATCGAGCGCCTCATCCTCCTCGTCATCACAGCGGCTCGGTTTGATTGACGGGTGGGCCGACACAGAGGGAGACGGGTCTCAGCTCCGTTTCACTGCAGTGTTACATAAGCACTCACACATTTACATGAAGCTTCAGGTCTCAGCAGCCAATCAGAGCTGCCGGCTGCTCCCACAGAACCGAGCAGAACAGCCTCTGACAGCATTTCTGTCACTGCGCCCGCTTTATGTTTAATGTTCATCACGTCCTGGTTCAGGATCCAAACACAGCCGACATGACGGTGACGCTGATTAAACCAGCTGCTGATGCTCTGACGGCGTTTCTCTGTCAGATCTGCATGTTTGCACCCAGAAAGACTTGTTGATTTAAACCTGCAGACTTTTATTTTTTTATCTTAAATCATCAGATTTCAAATAGAAGTTCTGTATTAGGATATCCACCAGAGGAAACAGGGAGGAGGAGGTGCTGAGCTCTGTGCAGTCCGGACCTACCTGACATGAACATATCGTCAGCTGTGTGTCAGGAGGATGATATCACAGCGCAGACCTCTCAGATCCTGGTTCTTTGGGATCTTCAGAGCTGCTGCAGACCTTCAGTGTCGTTGCTAACGTGTGCACTCTGCTGCAGTCTGATCCTGTTTTTCTCCGAGCAGACAAACTGCTGCCAGCTTCAAACATTCGGTGTTAAAATCTCCTCTTTCCCTGTTTGTGAAATGCAGCGTGGGTAATGTTAGTTTCCAGTCAGGTGACGTGTAAAGAGCTGATGAGTTCTGCTGAAGCTTCAGTCCGTTCACATGTTCCCTTACAACAAACAAACCTGTTTTTGATTTTGTGAAATATTAAACTTCCTGTGTGAAATGATCCAAAACCACGTGTTCCTAAACGTCAGTGTGTTACGTACGAACCATGTTTAATAAGTGATGTTGAACCTGTACTCACATTTAAGGGGATTTTTTTTAAGCCGACGGATTTGTCTGCACTATTTAAATCAGTGTGTGAGCGCAGCGAACAAACTGTGTGAATGTGGCAGACTGTGAGAATGAAAACTGCAGAATCAGCTGTTTTTTAAATGAAGTCTGGCAGCGGCGAGATACAGCGTCACTGCGCCTTTAAAAGAAAAGCTGATAATGAGGTCAGAGAAGAGACAGGACTCCTTCTGTGTGTGTGTGTGTGTGTGTGTGTGTGTGTGTGTGTGTGTGTGTGTGTGTGTGTGTGTTAGACAATGAACGTATTCATGTGTGAGCATCTGAATGAGACAGAGACGGACAGAGTGTCCACTGTGTTTCACAGCGTTTACTGTCTCCCTGCTGCAGTGACTTCTGGGTAAAAGATACTACTCTCTCACACACACCCTCACACACACACACACACACACACACACACACCCTGACTAACTGTCTGCAAACTCAAGACAAATGTGTTACACACAGGCCTCGGGCTGTTACTGTCAGAAGAAAACCACCAAACCACACTGAGATAACACACACACACACACACACACACACACACACACACACACACAGATGATGTGGGTGATTTCAGTCTCAGATTGTGACCATACAACCATAAGATCAATATCAAGTCAATTTAACTTGTCGACCGCCTCAATAATAAACTGTCAATCAATTATATCTTTCTCATAAACTCTTTTATATTTAAAGAGGCAACTTGTGAGATGAGTCCAGAGATATGGAAGGTTCGGCCCGGCCCGGCTCGACCCGGCCCGTCTCCTGACAGCCCTCTGTAGCTTCAGGTTCACTACTGAGTCTAATAAGTCAACAACATAAACTCATAAATGTGAAGAAAGGAAATATTCTGACTCCTATTTTCATCATAAACAGAAAAATCCAACCGTCCACCGTCTGAACTCAAGTTTCTGTCTCTGACTGACCTCAGACCAGTTTAATCTGCTCGTTAACTCATCGTCAGACTCACTTCATTCAGACTGGACCTGAACTGAGTCACAGTCACCAGAACAGTTCTGGTTTGTCTCCACAGTCTCCTCTGGTTCGGTCCAAATCAATCCTCAGCTCACAGTAACGTGAAGATATTCTGTCTCTACATGCTGATGATGTCCGACTCTCTCTGTCTCTGTTATGGTGGATAAAAGCCTGTGAATATTCTCATTCATCCAGGTCATAGTTATCTCAAGGAAATTGAATCGAACGCAACTGGATTTGGTTTTTTGTCTTGAAGATGTTTCACCTCTCGGATGAGAGGTGAAACATCTTCAACACAAAAACCAAATCCAGTTGCATTCGATTCAATTTCCTTGAGATATGTTGGATAAATCTAACTTTCCCGTCGTGTGGTAGTTAAATGTGCAGCTTTACTTTCAGTTCTCTCGTTGTTTTTCCTTCATATTGAGTCTTTTCCAACACGTACGAGTGTATTATATGACCCCTGATGTGTTTCCGTCTCGCAGCAGGTCGTCAGGCTGCACATTAACACCTTTCCTTTCCACCCTGTGTGTTGCAGGTGACCAGGCTTCCTGTGGAGAGCTGCGAGCAGTACAGCAGCTGCTCGGACTGTCTGGGGTCAGGAGACCCTCACTGTGGCTGGTGTGTCCTCTTCAGCAAGTAAGAAACTCCACCTCGTCTCCGTCAGGTGTCAGACGGCTCGGTGGTGAATCAGCAGGTTTTACTCTCTCTCACTCGCTCTGTGTCGTATCAGGTGAACTGAGCGTCTCCAGGTTTAATGAATGAATGTGAAGCTCAGTGAGAGTCAGACTGGAAACAACTCACAGGATCAGTCTGAGGCGCCGTGAGGAAGATCATTCTGGCAGAAAATCCTGAAAACTATTTAGTGAAACGACTGTCTGGAGCCTGAGAGACACCTGTGAGGAGATCACTGGGACTCTGGCTGACTGTGATTGGTCGGCTGCCCGTCCAATCAGCCCGAGGGAGAGAGGGAGGCAGGAAGCTCAGGAAGTCGGAGATGATGTCATCAGGGACATCTCTGTGTGTGTGTGGGTGGATGTGTGTGTGTGTGTGTGTGTGTGTGTGTGTGTGTTCAGGTGTCAGCTGTGAGATGTCTCTTGTTGACCTGTGACCTCACAGCTGGTAGCCGGCCAATTAGGAGGCAGAGAAGGTTTGGTCTGTGTTTTGTCAAAGGACTGTGTGTGTGTGTGTGTGTGTGTGTGTGTGTGTGTGTGTGTGTGTTAGATGAACTGTACATGGCCAGAAGTATGTGGACAAACATGTACTTTAATGTCCGTATTGACGCAGCATCAGTTTTCTTGATGTTTATTAGTCAGAACTAAACTGTGCAGCTCGTCTCACACCGGATAATCACCTGAGAGACGAACATGAAGCCAGGTGTCTGAACTGTGAATGTCAACGTGACGTAACGTTAACGGAGCGGAGCAGCACAAACCAACGGGACCAGCTGAAGAACAGACTGAAGCAAGGAGCCCTTTATTATCAATCAATCAGTTTAAAATCTGAGTATTGTTTTGAATTAAAGATTGATTGTGAGTCGAATCAGACACACAAATCAAATCAAATCATGAGGTTGCCACAGATTCACACCAACAACAGCTCAGCCATGAGATCATCATCACACACGTTCAGCTGACAGCAGGAGAAGACACAGGACAGAAGACAGACGTCGAGAGGAAGAAAGAAGAAGAAGAGACGAAGAAAAAAAAACCAACATCAACTGTGTGTGTGTGTGTGTGTGTGTGAACCATTTATAGAAACATTAATGATGCCTCATGGGAACACACACACACACACACACACACTGACATTCCAGTCATCAGTGTTTGATGTTCAGGTACAGGAAGTTCCTCTTCGGATTAGCACCACTGAGCGTCTCCTTCAAAGTAAAAGCCCGTCTCTACCGGTGGATCAAACCTTTACTTTGAAGTTTCCTGATGTGTTGTAGCAGGATCTCTTCATGTGTTCCTGATATTGATCCTGGAGGGACGAGCTCCTCTTCACTGACTCATCAGTGAGATCGTCTCCTCGTCACAGCGTCCTCACTGCTCCTGATTTACTGATTATTGATCACTGTGACGTGAACTGTAACTACCCTTCTGTGGGAGTGTTGAAAGGCCTTCTGGGAGATGTAGGACGGAAAGTGAAGCGTTTATCAGTAAATAAGATGAGATGTGATGGAACTGTATTTATCCTGAGGGAAGTTTCAGTGCAAAGAAGGAAAAATTTAAAAAGTAAAATATTGAATAAATGTAAATACAAACGGAGCAGAAGTTTGTACATTTTACTGTCAGATCATCGTCATTGCAGGAAACTAAACTGTAAAATTAAAACAAAATCAAACTTCTTCAGTCTGACCTGTGGTGACCTTTCACCCCTCCAGGTGTTCCAGACAGGAAGCATGTGACAAGTGGGAGGAGCCTCAGCACTTCAACACGCGGCTGGACCAGTGTGTGGACATCTCCGTTACCCCGAGCAACATGTCGGTCACATCGCCGGCGACACAGGTACGAACCTACGAGCTGAGACACAACACAACAACGTTCTTTCACTCAGAGTTTATCTCACATCAAACATGTCACTGACCTCTGATGTCATGGGGTCAAAGGTCAAGTTTACAAAAGCATCTTAACCGCAGCCTCTCTGAACCTGCTGATGTCAGCAGCATCCACAACGTCACCAGACTCCCTTAACAAATTTGGTGATTTTAAGAGTTGTTGAGTTGGAGACACTTTATAAACTCTGTGAAACTCTGTCTCTGACTCATTCTGCATTATTTGGACCTTCTTGTAAATTCAGCAGATGTTCTACATGAACTTCTTTCTGTCTTTGAGTAGAAACATGGAGTCTGTTTGTCCCAGTGATGGACGTGATCGCATCACTCAGGACAGATGTTCACGTCTGATCAGCCTCCTAAACACCTAACAGCCTATAAACTAACTCTGTCTGTCTCTCTGTAGTTGACCATCCGGGTCCAGAACGTCCCGGCGCTGTCAGGGGGCGTGTCCTGTGTGTTCGAGGACCTGAGTGAAACCGTCGGAGAGGTTCTGGCTAAAGGTCAGGTGATGTGTATGTCCCCGTCACTGAGAGACCTGCCAACACACACACAGTCCTACGGTAAGACGAACACACACACACACACACACACACCTCTGTTACATCCTGATCCGTCTCGATGTTCCAGTAACGACTCGATGTTGCTTTCAGGGGAGAAACGTGTCGTCCAGCTGAGTCTTCAGTCCACCGAGACCGGACATCAGTTCATCACCACCGACTTCATCTACTACAACTGCTCTGTGCTCAACTCGTAAGTCTGAATCCTCCTCGTCCTCCTCCTCCTCCCTCCTCCCTCCTCCCTCCTCCCTCCCGGGGGCAGATTGACGGGGGTAACATAATCTGTGTGGCGGGCTCGCCGGTTGCCATGGCAACTGCAGCTCGGCACATTGGATGCAGAAAACAGAAACGCTTCCTCTCTCCGCTGGGAGTGTTTAAAGTCTTTAACATGCTGGTGTGGATAGCCAGAGGACACACACACACACACACACACACACACACACACACAGCTGACTCTTCACCGTCGCCTCGCCTTCATCTCTGTGAACACCTGCTCAGGTAGCAGCCAGTAACTCAAAGACACGATCATAAAGCGTCCAGTGAGGATCTTTATGCTGAAATATAAAACTCTGACATCACACCGTGAACATCGTCACCTGCTCACACTGTGGAGGGAGATTTTTTATATTTTCCTTCTCATGAATAAACCTCAAAGCGACAGTGAGTGTGTCTCCTCGTCACATCAGCCTGACGTCTCTGCAAACACTCACTGAGCTGCTAATGTGGATTCATCCGCCGCTGAAAATAGTCCCAGACAAAGTCCCTGCTGACTTATGAACATTTTTAAAGATGACGCTGTATTTTTTACTATGTGAGGTGTTTTTAAAGATCTTCAGGAGGAACCAATCAGCTCGGAGCTGAGAGACAGACAGGAAGTCAGGCTGAGGAGAAACAATGAGAACAAATGACTGAAGAACAGCAGACGGATGTAAACTTTAAGCTTTATGTGACGATAAAAACACTGCATGTTAATTGGATCATTGATCAGAACCGGGAGAACACTGGGCCCTGAGGAGCACCAGAACCAACACATTGTTGGTTTGAGCAGGAAATCTGATGACAAGAATTATATATACATACACACACCGATCATCCACAACATTAACACCACTGACAGGTGAGGTGAATAACATCGATCATCTCATCACAATGAGATGTTCTGCTGGGAAACCTCGGGTGCTGACCCGAACCTCCCATCCAAACACTGCTGTGGACCGAGTCCCCCTCATCACAACAACACGACCCGATGGCAGTGTGCCCTGACACACCACAAACACTGCTCAGGAACACAATAAAGGGCCCGAGGTGTCGACCGGGCCTCCAGATTCTCCAGAACCCAATCTGATGGAGCACAGGTCTGATCCATGGAGGCCCTGCCCCCCAACATACAGGACCCAGAGGATCCACTATCGAGACACCACAGGACCCTCAGAGGTCTGAAGTCCAGGTCCTGACGGGTCAGAGCTGTTCTGGCTGCACAAGGGGAACCTTCACAGTATGAGGCAGGTGGTCAGAACCGGTGGGCTCAGAGCTGAGAACCACGGGCCGATGTGTTGCTGGTTTGAGTCTGAACATGATGATGATAAATGTAAAACACCAGAACAGTCAGCGAGAGACACGATCCGTCTGTACGACCGGCGTGGATGTGACCACGTTAAAGAAATGAACAGAATCCGATCAATCGATCAACTTCAACAATCATTGATCCTCTCTCTCTCTCTCTCTCTCTCTCTCTCTCTCTCTCTCTCTCTCTCTCTCTCTCTCTCTCTCTCCCTCTCTCTCTCTCTCAGGTGCACTTCCTGTGTCAGCAGCGTGTTTCCGTGTCATTGGTGTAAATATCGTCACGTCTGCACCAACAACCTGCAGGACTGCTCCTTCCAGGAGGGCCGAGTCAGCAACATGGAGGTAAACACACACACACACACACACACACACACACACACACACACACACCTCAGATCTCTCCTGACTGTTTCCTTCTCTGTTCAGACTGAAGGTGATGATGTCACATCGTCCTGAGTCTCTGTGTTTATCTAACAGCTGATTTATCTGGAAGCTTCATGTGTCGATGATACAAACGATGCAGCAGATGGAGCTTATATCCATATGTTGAATCATCCACACACACACACACACACACACACGGATGATTTTATAATAACAGTGATATTAATTTATTTATTCATTCTTTTCTCAGCTCTTCTGTCGATAAACTGAGTCATTTAAGTTATTTATAGTCTTTAAGCTGTGGTGTGAGCAGGATTTACCGAGGAGAGCGAGGAGCGCTGGAGGTCAGAGCTGCTTTCTGTTTTTTCTTCCCGCCGTCATTACATGGTTCAGTAAACAACAGTAAAGCTTCAGGTCAACAGTGAAGGGCACACACACACACACACACACACACACACACACACACACACACACACACACACACACACACACACAGTTTAAAGCTGTCCTTGCTGATGCGTTCAAGGACTGGTGACAGATGTGATTCAGGAATCGTCTGCTGGGAGAATCAACGAGGGCGTTTTCAGGACGTAATCAAACGTTGATGTGACATTTGAAAAGGTTTCAGGTGGGATTGTGAAAGTCACAGCGAGGAATAAAATCAACGATTAAACGGTGAAACAGATTAAAGTTCTGAACAGCAGTCGGATTACAGCTGCGACGAGTATCTGATTACTTGTGCGCCTAACGAGCCGAGCTGCTCTCAGGCTGCTGCTCACCTCGTTAGCGCAGACGGCGAGCAGGGATCGCGTTGTTTAGGCGTCTCGTTGACGTGATTGGTGCTCAGTGTCATTACAGGGTGACAGTAACAACCTCTGATTGGCTAATTGGTTAATAGAAGATGAATAGCCACTTAATTGACATGAAAGCATCCAATCACAGCAATTAATGTTAATTACAAGGCAATTAGGCCGACTACAGAGAGGGAGGGAGGGAGGGAGGGAGGGATGAGAGAGCTACGAGTGTGAGAGGAGGGAGGAGAGATTCAGGACGCAGAGACGCAGAGGATTTAACCTTTATTCAAGAACCAGAGCGAGAAGCTGCTCTGTCAGCAAGAAGAAGAAGAAGAAGAAGAAGAAGAAGAAGAAGAAGAAGAAGAAGAAGAAGAAGAAGAAGAAGAAGAAGAAGAAGAAGAAGAAGAAGAAGAAGAAGAAGAAGAAGAAGAAGAAGAAGAAGAGAGTTGTTCTAAACACTGAAGACAAATGTACAAAATAAGAAATTGTCAACTTGATTTGCTTTATCTTCACTCTTTATAGTGATGCTGATATGATAATTTAATGTGATTCCTTCCTCTTTAATCTTAAAGGTAAACTAATTATGTGACTGAGGAAGCAGAATTCAAGTTTTATAATAATATATTACAAGTTTTACAATATCAACGAGAGCGTCTCTCAGGACGTCCTCGTCAACACCCGAGCTGTTTCTCTGTGTTTCCACCTTCTTAGACACCAAAACAGAGTTTCAGGTCTCTGAAAAATTGTAAACTTACATATTCAGAAACTCTGTTTTCAGTATTTTCATCTGGACGACAGAAGCGATGATGCAGACTCAGACTTCCTCGCTCACTTTCCTTCATGTCTCTGAGCAGACGTGTCATCGTTCAGCTCTGTGCGTCTGCAGACGGCCTCGATCACTGATCACTATCTTCTCCTCCACTGTTGTTCCTGAATGTCTGAGCATCAGCGACGTCGACGTGATGACGTCAGTGTGAACATCAACGCTGAGGGCTTTTACGACACAGCGTCACGCAAAATCCTCACTGGAGTTCAGTGTTTTCCTCTCACACTGATGTGCTAATGGAAGCTGCCGTGACTGATTCAGCCGTTTGGTTTGATGCTCCGTCAGCCCGTCACAGACTTCAGACGCGTCGGTGTTAAACACTGACCAAACGCAGAGTTTAATAGAAGGTGTGTGTGGTTAATGAGGTGGTGTTTACAGTGTGAGCAGTGCGTCGTGGCTGCAGGCTGTATTCCGTCTGTGATGTCAGGGTGTGTTTGTGCCGACAGAACAGAGATGTTTCACACTGAAACGAGACTTGAAGAGAAACGACTGCGAGCCGAGCGTCTGACAGCCCAACAGTCTGTAATCAAAGTTTCATTAGTGTTCCCTCTCAGCTCGTTATCGCTCGTCCCCCCGAGACGTTTTACAGTTTCACTCTTCTCTTCTTCAGTCGTCACTTTTATGTAGAAATCGTCCGTCTCATGTTCTGTCACCTCGTCTCACCCAGGTGAGACGGAGGCTGTCACAGGTGAGCCGAGTGTTTGGATTAATGTTGACTGTTTGCTGAGACACACACACACACACACACACACACACACGCTGTCACAGTCTCTGCTGGTGTCCACTGCTCTGGTCCACTTCCTGTGGAGCTAATGGTCTTCCTGTCAGTCACAAGGCAATTAATTACCGTGGTGACGCTCGTTAATGAAGGTTTCCCCCTACTGAGAGACACAGTCAGAGTGTGTGTGTGTGTGTGTGTGTGTGTGTGTGTGTGTGTGTGTGTGTGTGTTTCCTGCAGCCTCAGGAAGCTTGGATCTGTCACCAGCTGTCCATTACTGAACACACACTCTGACTGTGTGTCTGTCCTCAGTCAGTGATGACAGACTGTGATAGGCTATCTGTCTTTTGTCAGCTGTGTGTGTGTGTGTGTGTGTGTGTGTGTGTGTGTGAGTGACTTCAAACAGGCCCTTTTTCAATGTGTATCCATAATAATAATTAAAGGGGAACTGTTTCCATCAGCTGTTCTCAGAGGAGAATAAGTAAGTCTGATTATTTAGTTTGTTTTATCAGCCAATGAGGATCTTTGTCTGCTCATTAACATTTCTTCACCTAATCTACAGACTGCTCCTTTAAACTACAGACTGCTCCTTTAACCTACAGACTGCTCCTTTAACCTACAGACTGCTCCTTTAAACTACAGACTGCTCCTTTAACCTACAGACTGCTCCTTTAACCTACAGACTGCTCCTTTAATCTACAGACTGCTCCTTTAACCTACAGACTGCTCCTTTAACCTACAGACTGCTCCTTTAATCTACAGACTGCTCCTTTAACCTACAGACTGCTCCTTTAATCTACAGACTGCTCCTTTAACCTACAGACTGCTCCTTTAACCTACAGACTGCTCCTTTAATCTACAGACTGCTCCTTTAACCTACAGACTGCTCCTTTAACCTACAGACTGCTCCTTTAATCTACAGACTGCTCCTTTAACCTACAGACTGCTCCTTTAATCTACAGACTGCTCCTTTAACCTACAGACTGCTCCTTTAACCTACAGACTGCTCCTTTAATCTACAGACTGCTCCTTTAACCTACAGACTGCTCCTTTAACCTACAGACTGCTCCTTTAATCTACAGACTGCTCCTTTAATCTACAGACTGCTCCTTTAACCTACAGACTGCTCCTTTAATCTACAGACTGAACCTTTAATCTACAGACTGCTCCTTTAATCTACAGACTGCTCCTTTAAACTACAGACTGCTCCTTTAACCTACAGACTGCTCCTTTAACCTACAGACTGCTCCTTTAATCTACAGACTGCTCCTTTAATCTACAGACTGCTCCTTTAACCTACAGACTGCTCCTTTAATCTACAGCACCAGCATCAGAACCTCATGACTCTGAGCGTCTGTCGAAGTGATTGACAGGTTCTGAATCCAAACACTGACAGCAGGAACATGAAGGTTATTAATAATGTCTGACGCTGCTGCATTGAAAGCTGCTCGATCAATAATTCATATGGACGATGGAGGAAAAGGCTCTGAGTGATGCTCAGCTGTCTCCTGCAGCTCTGCTCAACCTTTCAGCCTCTTTTAGCTCCTCGTTTTGGTTTTGGCTTCACACTTCCTGTCTGGTTCAGACTGTGTTGTTAGCTCGGATGCTAACAGCTGACAGACAGTTAGCAGCGTTTAGCAGCTAAAGAGGAGCTGATGATCATCACGTCATCATGTTGCTCTGTGCAGCGTGACGTGGAAGGAAGCTAATCGCTAACACGCTAACCCACCCTAAAAGTTAATTAGAACAATTATAGCTAAAATAGTTTGGTTTAAGCTGATGTTTTATTCCAGCAGCTAGAATAGTTGATTTAACTCAACTAATGTTTTATTTTAGCCGTTAAAATAGTTTAGGTTAGCTGACGGTTTATCAGCTCAAACAGTAGCAGCTAATGCTAACTTATGGTGTAGCAGCTTAATGATTGTGTTGCTCCGTGTCTGCTTGGATGTGACAGTTTGAGTTTTAACAGAATCTAAAGATTGATTACTTCAGTGATGTTTGTTGAAGCATAACTGAATCTTAAAGAAGCTAGTTTGCATTGATTTTGCTGAATATTGATTGTTCTTGGCGATTGGTTGAAGTCCCCACATGGGTGCTCAACATCAGCCTCCCTGTCGTTTACATGACTCACATTTATTTTGTGAGTAAGCGATGCTTGTCAGCCTCTACGCTGATGACACCGTCTTGTATCAGCTCTTACAGACCTCCTCCTCCACACAGGTGTGCGTCAAACAACCTCCTGACTTCTTTTATCAACAGAAACTTGTTCCAAACTACAAAGAGACAAAATGTTCACGTCAGAGCTTTGATGTTCCTGCTCCACGTCCTCGACTGAGGACGTGGAGCAGGAACATCAGAGCTCTGATGAGGAACTCTGAGGAACATCTGAGGAACATCTGAGGAACATCAGAGCTCTGATGTTCCTGCCAGGTGGAGGTAAAACAGTGTATGTGTTCAGACTGATGTCACATGTGTATGAACTCTCCTCTCCGTCTCTGCAGGGCTGTCCTCAGATCCTCCCCACCTCCGACATCCTGGTCCCGGCCGGAATGGTTCGTCCAATCACGTTGCGAGCTCGTAACCTCCCGCAGCCTCAGTCGGGTCAGAAGAACTACGAGTGCGTGTTCAACATCCAGGGAAAAGTCCAGCGCATCCCCGCCGTCCGCTTCAACTCCTCCTGCATCCAGTGCCAGAACACCTCGGTGAGACACACTACACTACCCAGCATGCACTGCGTGTCCCAGGGAATCTGACACATTGTACACAGCAGCAGTATTTATACATCAGAGCGGCGGCAGGATTACATCTGATCAGAGACGAGTACAACACACACTTTCAGCCGAGAGGAGGGTGAAGGTGACTCTGAGACGTACCTGCAGCATCAGCAGACACACACACACACACACACACACACACACACACACACACACACACACTGTCAATTTTTACATTGTATTGAAAAATGGATGACATCACCACACAGACCAAAAATCCCACCTCTTCATCCTCATGCCCTCCATCGCTCTGGTTGTCACGGCGACCTCAGTGTGTGTGTGTGTGTGTGTGTGTGTCAGTGATGATGATGACCCAGTGACCTACAGGGGTCAGAGGTCAGGCCTCAGGTGGACAGCCAGTATTGATGTGTCTGACTGGGATTCAAATGCCTGGAAAACACACACACACACACACACACACACACACACACGCACACACACACACACACACACACACCACAGATTGATTATTGTCCTTTACTGAGATGACACCGACCGTCCGCTGCCCTGCATTCTCAAAACCCACACACACACACACACACACACCCTCACACACACACACACACACACACACCAACTGTTGTCCGTCTGCTCGTGCTCATTTCCTGTCCTTCATCTGTCTTCCTGTCATTGAGCCCGCCCCGAAGACGCCTCTCACACACACAAACACATTATGCACTGACGTACTGCTACTGAATGCAGACAGTAGCACACACACACACTCAAACATACAGATGGTCAGTGTGTGTGTGTCTGTATTTAATTAAGTTACTATTCCCAGAGGAAATTGGCCATTTAGTACACACACACACACACACACACACACACACACACACACACACACACACACACATGTTCCTGCCATCTTCACATTCTTCACACAGACTCTATTCAGTCTTCAAAATAAAAGCACAGTGTCAGCAGCCAGCAGCAGGATGTACAGTTTAATGTTGAACAGAAAGTTTCAGTTCAGCTGCGACTGAACATCTGCAGGAACCCAGACTGAAGCGTCTCAGACTGAAGCGTCTCCGAGCGTCAGAGCGGCTGGACGAAGAAACAAATGTGCATTTAAAATAAAAAAGAATATTAATCGAAGGCTGAAATCACTGATCGAACAGTTTTATACGTGCGTTGTCGAGTCATTCTTCCTGCAGCCTCATGTCCATATTGTTGGTTCGCGGCTTGTTAGCTGCAGAAAACCGTAGCTGAGGGTCAGAAGTTGTATCTGTTGCTCATGAAGATAATAAAATAATAACACTGTGGTCTGAACACAGACGGACGAAGAGACGACAGAAGGATTGAAGATGTGAAAATATAAACTTTATTGATACTCTCACTCACTTCAATACGATGTTAGTTTTCTCTGAAACACACACACACACACACACACACACACACTAAAGGCAGGAACACACACACACACACACACTGAAGGCAGGAACACACCGACCAAACGTCGGACGCCTGAAACTCGGACGAGTTCAGGAACAGATCTGTTCGGTGTGATCAGCTGTGTTGGAAGCTTTTGGAAGCGTGCGGACGGCGTCTGGTCCGATTCAACTGGCAAAGTCTGAGAGTGTTGGCGGTCTGAGGATCGGACGCCATCGGATACTCTGATTGGTTGTTAGCTAGCTGTTCAATGACCATTCTGATTGGCGGTCAGCTCGGTGTACGGGAGGTGGAAGTGACGATGGTCCGTTATTTTCTGTTTTCATGTTTTCGATTGCATCTCACGTAAGCGCAGCATGTACAGGCTGCTGTGCAGCCGGCAGCAGTCGAGGTGACGATGTGTTTCAATGCAACTTTTCTGCTGAACGGGTCAGACGTGAGGCAGCGGAGCGGTCGGATGAAGGCAGCTGGCCGCTGGTTTGGGTCTGGACGCTGTGTGGGCCCCTTTAAATGTCACATGCTAACGTACTGCTGATACACAGTATGAGGACAGACTGAGTCTGTAGTTCTGGTCCATTCATCCGTCTTCAGTCTGAGCACCAGATTTGACACTTTGACTCTATATCTAACTGTAAAGCTCAGAATTTAAATGTTTTTTTTGTTTGTTACTGTTCTCTGACCTGATGTCGTCTGATCACCAGTCAGCTCATCAAATGAATTATTAGTTTATTCTTCTTATTGTTAGTTTCCATTGAGCAGCAGCTCAGAGCGATCAATCGTCTGCTGAAACAGTTAGAGACCGAGTGTGTCACACACACACACACACACACACTCCTGCTGCTGCTGTTGCCAGGCACCTCTGACCCCATAGCGACGGGCCTAGCGACCGGGCCGGGGTTACCATGGGGACGGTGGACCCACAGCGTCCAGCAGCCGTGTGACATTAAGAGCCAGCGGGAGAGACGGAGAGAGCGACCCGACAGCACCGGAGAGAGACACGTGGACGAGGAGGGAGAGAAAGAGCAGGAATCAAGTTTATTGTCCCGGAGAGAGAAACATTTCAGAGTGAATCTCACCGAGCGACGAGAGAAGAGACACCAAGCATCAGATCCCAGACAGCTGACGAGGAGAAACACCAGAGCTCAGGCTGTTTCTGATTCTCTCACTGCAGAGGCACAGGAAATAATGTTAACAGCACCGTTCAATAGTAGGAGAGAATCTCTGGAGTCAGACATGCAAAGAGAAAGAAATCACTGATTAAAATTACAAAAACTTAAAATACTCGATCACAATGTTTATTGAAAACTTGACAGGAGGAAAGTGAACCGTCTTCTGTCATGATGCTCTCAAACTGTTTTATCTGATTCTTCCAAAGTGTTTGATGCTTTAACATCTCATCACGACACTTCGACCTCTTTTAATTATCGGACCACAGACTGAAGAAAATCCCAGCTGGTGTTGAAACCAGCAGTCAGTCTGAGATCAGACGCCAGCAGAGCAACACGATGTGAAACAGAGCAGGAACATCAGAGCTGAGTTCACCCACATATCTTTAAACCTCACACTGACAGCTGATGTGCTAATCAACCACTAGCTGTTCAACCGGACATTGTGACATCACAGTGACTCACAGACATTGTGACATCACAGAGAGGATCAGCACACCTGAACACTTACACCACAGTCTGTGTTTAGGATGAATATCAGCAGCACACTCTGATGGCCTTATGAGGAGAGCTGATCATCTCACAGTGAGAACAGGGAGTTACAGGAAGTGAAAACTAAAGAAGCTGTCAACAGAAACAGAATCATTTCTTCACGTTTATTATCCAGCAGCTGTCACTTCCTCCTGTTTGAGTTGCTGCACTGGTCAGAAAACAGCATGAAGACAAAGTAGACATTACTTTTTTATTTATTTGTATGTTAATCAGAAAAACAGACAAAAAGAGAATATTGAGCCAAAACAACTGAAGACAATGTGTCTTTTTATAATAAAAAAATGATTACATTTAGATTTATCAGGAATGAAATCACAAACAATTTGAAAAATCTTCCCAACAGAAGAAATGGAAATCCTCCTGAACGGGTTTAAAGTCGTCACAGTTTACGTTTCGGGATATTTTCTGTCCCATTTTGTAACTGTCTGAACATTTAATTTAATCTGGATTAAAATCCAACAGTTTCCACTCCCCCCAGTTCATTTCTATCAGACCAGAAGATGACGTTGTTCCGGTCGCAGGCGAGTCACTGCAGCAGCGTCACACGTCTGTCAGCTGCAGGCTGTCGATCAGCAGCAGCGCCACCAGCTCCCTCATAAGCTCCCATGTTAGATTCCAGCCTGAATGTAAACAGAGACCGATTCCAACCTGATGTCACTTCCTCATTTTTCACTGGACAGACACAAAATCTACATCAACACATTCAGCGACTTCTCCTGTCGCTCATGACGTAAAAAGAGCGTCAAACGTCCTGAGAGGAAACCTGGTTGAACCCTGAGGCCTCGCGGAGCCGCTGCCCCCTGGAGCTCAGGGGTGGAACAGCAGCCGGTGTCTGCGTTTACTGCAGGTGTTGCTGTTAAAGTGTGTGTCCACATTAATTTGTGTTCCACCAAACGGCTCTCAGTTCTGACCCCGCCTTGACACCACAGCCCGCCATGACATCACAGCCCGCCATGACACCTGACCCGAACCGCCGAGGTCAGCCGAGGACGCTCAGTCCGCCATGAGTCAGCACGAAGTGACTCTGTGGTGCAGAAGACGATGTGCTGCATCATAGCGCTTAGTGTGTGTGTGTGTGTGTGTGTGTGTGTGTGTGTGTGTGTGTGTGTGTGTGTGTGTGTGTGTGTGTGTGTGTGTGTGTGTGTGTGTGTGTGTGTGTGTGTGAGAGAGAGAGTTATGATGCTGCTCTGTTGGGCTCAGCTGGCTGCTTTTAATGGAAAATCAGGGCATTAGACACACACACACACACACACACACACACACACACACACACATCTCTCTCTCTCTCTCGGTAGGTCTTACTATTCCACATATTTCGGCTGTGTGGTCATCACTCTAACACACACACACACACGCCCACACACACACACACACACGACACACACACACACACAGTGTTATGAATAATGTGGTCGTTCTTGCAGCTCTGCAGAAAAGATCATTTTAATATCAACGCTTTATTAATTGCAGCCGTGTGTGTGTGTGTGTGTGTGTGCTGTGTGTGTGTGTGTGTGTGTGTGCGTGTGTGCGTGTGTGTGTGTGATAAAAAGCAGTAAAACACTGGTTGGTTGGATGGTGAAGTGGTTTCTGCTGAGACAGGATTATTGAACTGGAGCCGCCGTGACTTAATGAAATTGGTTAATTTTCTGTGTGTCCTTGTGCACGTGTTTGTGTGTGCGGTGTGTGTGTGTGTGATGTGTGTGTGTGGTGTGTGTGATGTGTGTGTGTTGGTAATCATGCACATGTAGTATGTGTGTGTGTGTGCAGCAGGCTCAGTCCTGTGTTCTGGTATAAGGTTAATTTTTACAGTACGTAGTTTTTGCCTAAGTAATACAGCTGCCACCTCTTAAATGTATGTGTGTGTGTGTGTGTGTGTGTGTGTGTGTGTGTGTGTGTGTGTGTGTGTCAGATTATCCGGTGCCATTCGAGTCGAGCTGACATATTCAGGACACACAGCCTTTCTCTGTCTTTTCAGCAGCAGTGGAGACGTATTGTTCATTTCACAAAGACTACACACACACACACACACACACACACACACACACTCGGTGATATTTTTTGTTCCATTAACACCCCACTGTTTATCTCAGATGAGGCTCACAGGGACCTGCAGGTAGATCAGGTTCCCATCGGCTCTAAATCCATTACTGCTCTTTCTGTTGGTTGCCATGGAGACCTGCAGCCGCCATGACAACACGGCTCCGTGTGCGTCTTGAAAGCTGAGCCCAGTTCGTCTTTTATGGACGGGCTTTGTTCCCTCACAGTTCTGCTGTGCTGACTGTGGAGGCTGACGCTCGTCTCAGCTGCACATCAGTCTCAGGACCGTCAGGTGGTTCTGTGTTCTGAGGAGAACGTTCTGCTGAGATCTGCTGCACACACACATCACATCCACACACACACACACACACACACACACACCACATACACACACACATCCACACAAACACCACGCACACACACACACACCACGCACACACACCACGCACACACACACACACACCACGCACACACACACACACACACACACACACACACACACAGGTAGCAGCTGTGTTAGCGTTAGCTCGAAACCCTCCAGTCAGCAGTCCTGATCAAACCTGTTCACTGTGCGGCTCCTGTCAGGACTGCTGACATCATCAGTGACATCATCAGTGCTCCAACACACAACATGTTACATGTTACTAGTTATATTACATCACAGTATCACTGTCTGTGAGTAGAGAAGAGTAATAAATTACTTATTTATTACATTTTAGTTACATGTAACTAAATAACCTCTGTAGAACAAACAGCTTAAATCTGAGACAGAACTCATGTTTACATTGTTGGCTCAGTTATAAGAATCACAGCCGACATTCAGCTTCTATAACGTAGAATATAACAACAAGAAGAGACAAACATCGTCTCTGTCTCTGACTCTGTCTCTGTCTCTGCAGTATTGGTACGAAGGGGACGAGGCCGGTGATCTGCCTGTGGATTTCTCCATCGTCTGGGATGGAGACTTCTTCATCGACAAGCCTGCAGCTATGAAAGGTATCAATACTCATCAATACTCATCAATACTCATCAATACTCATCAATAACATGTTTATTATCAGTCAACACAAACCACGTCTGTGAACATGTCGTCTGATCCTGATGAAATGTGACGTCCGTCTTTATTTATTGTTGATAAAAACACATTTTAAATGTTTTTAATAATCTCATCTGAAGGTTTTTGTATTTTATAATCTTTATTTTATTGGTAAAGCAGATAAATAACAGTTTTAAATAAAATTACAAATAGTAAAATGTTAAATAGATATTTAAATATGAACTTTATTTATGCAGCAGGGTGCAGCAACATGTCGTCTCATCAGCTGATGTGTCTTACACAGTAAATGCTCATCAATGAAATAATATTTTTATCCATAATAAAAGAGGAAGTGTGGATCAATAACAACAAGAAGAAACAAGTTAAAGAGAAATGTGGAGCGTTGATGAAGTGTTGAACCTGATACCTTTTAATCTTTAATGATTAATAACAATATAACAACAACAATTAAATACATTAGAGTTTATTCTGGTTCTGTTCACGTGTCTGACTGTGACCTGTCCCTGGTTCTGTTCACGTGTCTGACTGTGACCTGTCCCTGGTTCTGTTCACGTGTCTGACTGTGACCTGTCCCTGGTTCTGTTCACGTGTCTGACTGTGACCTGTCCCTGGTTCTGTTCACGTGTCTGACTGTGACCCGTCCCTGGTTCTGTTCTGCCCGTCAGCGCTGCTGTATAAGTGCGAGGCCCAGCGCTCCAGCTGTGGTCAGTGCCTCAAAGCTCCCGCAGCCTTTGAATGCGGCTGGTGCGCCGAAACCAGGAAGTGTCTCCTGCGGCAGCACTGTCCGTCACCGGACCAGAACTGGATGCACCACGGCCGACACAACCTGCGCTGCAGCCACCCGCGGATCACCAAGGTAGGAATCCAACCCGCAACCTCGACCGCTGAGGGTAATGATCCGAGTCTAGAGCTCGGCTGCAGATCTGAAGCACCTGGATAAAGAATCACCGAGCTCACTGAAAGTCCAGCACATGATGACCCGATTCAGTGGAATCAAACATCAATAAGTGATCAATAACAGTAATGATCCTCCCCCCCACAGATCGACCCTCTGACCGGGCCGAGGGAGGGCGGGACCCGGGTCACCATCGAGGGGGAGAACCTGGGTCTGCAGGTGAAGGAGATCGCTCACGTCCAGGTGGCTGGAGTCCGCTGCAACCCCGTCCCCTCGCAGTACATCAGCGCCGAGAGGTCAGCCGTGTTCACGTGTTGGTCAGAACATGTGACCCAGTATGTCCGAGGCGTGTGCTGACCGCGTGTGTGTGTGTGTGTGTGTGTGTGTGTGCAGGATCGTGTGCGACATGGCCGAGGCGCTCCTCCCTCACTCTCCAGGCGGGCCCGTCGAGCTCTGCATCGGCGTCTGCAGCGCCGAGTATCGGACCCTCTCCACGCAGACGTACTCCTTCGTGGTGAGTGTGTGTTCAGCTGCAGCTGGTTAAAGGGTCATGTTGTAACTTTATTATCACCATGGCAACAAGGACAGCAATATTTACTGGAAGCCTGTCCCTCCTCCTCTTCATCATCTTCTCCTTCTTCCTTCTCTTCCTCCTCCACCACCTTCTGTTCTTCCTCCTCGTCTTCCTCCACTTCCTCCTCCTCCTCCTCCTCTTCCTCCTCCTCCTCCACCTCTTCTTCTTCCTCCACCTCCTCCTCTTCCTCCTCCTCCTCCTCATCATCTTCTCCTCCTCCTCCTCCTCCTCCTCCTTCTCATCCTCTCCTTCTTCCTTCTCTTCCTCCTCCACCACCTTCTGTTCTTCCTCCTCGTCTTCCTCCACTTCCTCCTCCTCCTCTTCCTCCTCCATCTCGTCATCATCTTCTCCTCCTCCTCCTCCTCCACTTCCTCTTCCTCCTCCTCCACTCCCTCTTCCTCCTCCTCCTCCTCCTCCTCCTCCTCCTCCTCTCTCCTCTTCCTCCTCTTCCTCTCACCTCCTCCTCCTCTCCTCTTCCTCCTCCTCTTCCTCCATCTCCTCTTCTTCCTCCTCCTCCTCCTCTTCTTCCTCCTCCTCTTCCTCCTCCTCTCTCCACTTCCTCCTCCTCTCCTCCTTCCTCCTCCTCCTCCTCCTCCTCTTCCTCCACTTCCTCCTCTTCCTCTCTCCTCCTCTTCCTCCTCCTCTTCCTCCATCTCCTCCTCTTCCTCCTCCTCCTCCTCTTCTCTCCTCCTCTTCCTTCCTCCTCCTCCTCCACTTCCTCCTCCTCCTCCTCCTCCTCCTCCTCCTCCTCTTCCTCCTTCCTCCTCTCTCCTCCTCCTCCTCCTCCTCCTCCTCCTCTCCTCCACTTCCTCCTCCTCTCTCCACTTCCTCCTCCTCTTCCTCCTCCTCTCTCCACCTCCTCCTCTTCCTCTTCCTCCTCCTCCACCTCCTCTTCCTCCTCCTCCTCCTCTTCTTCTTCCTCCTCTTCCTCCTCCTCTTCCTCCACTTCCCATCCTTCCTCCTCATCTTCTCCTTCTTCCTCCTCCTCCTCCTTCCTCCTCCTCTTCCCTCCTCCTCCTCCTCCTCCTCCTCCTCCTCCTCCTCCTTCCTCCTCCTCCTCCTCCTCCTCCCCCTCTTCCTCCTCCTCCTCCTCCTCCTCCTCCTCCTCCTCCTCCTCCTCCTCCTCCTTCCTCCTCCTCCTCCTCCTCCTCCTCCTCCTCCTCCTCTTCCTCCTCCAGAGCCCCAGCTTCGCTCGTGTCCGCCCAGAGAAGGGGCCTGTCTCTGGGGGAACCAGACTGACGGTGACGGGTCGACACCTGGACGCCGGCAGCACCGTCACCGTTTATATTGATAAGGAGGAGTGTCTGTTCGTCAAGTCAGTGAAACCATCACTTTTGATGCTTGTGATCAAATATATTAATTATCTCTGAACAAACGAGCAGCCAGTCACTGATTGCCCCTCCCCTTCTCTACCAGACGGACCAATCGTGAAATCATCTGCATAACTCCCGCCTCTCTGACGGGTTCTGGCCCCGCCTCCATCCGCCTGATGATCGACAAGGCCGAGGTGACGAGCTCGGACACCAAGTACATCTACACCGAGGACCCGACCATCACCAGCATCGAGCCCAACTGGACCATCCTCAAGTGAGTCCTCCAGAGCCACAGTCTAATCAATCAATCAGAGTATTGATCTATTGATCTGTAACCTGAGCGTGTGTGTGTGTGTGTGTGTGTGTGTGTGTGTGTGTGTGTGCAGTGGCAGCACAGTGATCACAGTGACAGGAACCAACCTGTTGACCATCCAGGAGCCCAAAGTCAGAGCCAAGTACGGAGGAGTGGAGACCAACAACGTGAGAACAAACACACAAACTCCTCACATCAGTGTCGGGTCGCTTCCGGCCAGAACTCAGAACTTTTCCACCTCATGTCAGGATTTTCGTTCCAGATATGTACAAAACATTTCAGCCAGTGAGAGATGAGCTTTAAATCTTTTAAACGTTTAGATGTTAGATGGATGTCACCACCTTCAGATAAAAGACGTTTCAATGAAGTTAATCAACATAAAGATAAACGATTCAAATAATTACACAAATAAAATACATTTTCATGCTGCTGAGTACAAACGAGGGAAACGTTCTGACCCGTTTCTCTCTCTGTAGTTCTGCACTGTGGTCAACGACAGCACCATGACGTGTTTGGCTCCGGGCTTGGTTTACAGTAAACCGAACCCACCAGAGGGGGCGCTGCGGCCCGACGAGTTCGGCTTCATCTTTGACCAGGTAACACACACACACACACACACACACACACACACACACACACACACACACAGTAGTGTAAATGACAGGTTTGTTAACCTGCAGCTGTTTGAACTGATCCAACCACTGAGCCAGAGACACAACAGCACCAGACTCCCTTAACAAATGTGTCAGTTTAGTGAGTTGTTGAGTTGGAGACACTTTATAAACTCTGTGAAACTCTGTCTCTGACTCATTCTGCATTATTTGGACCTTCTTGTTAATTCGGCAGATGTTCTACAAGAACTTCTTTCTGTCTTTGAGTAGAAACATGGAGTCTGTTTGGACCGAGCGCTGACAGACGTTGACACCGATGTGATCCGGGTCTCTGCAGTACTCAGTCCTGCGCTGGTTCAGTCGGTCACGTCAGAAATATGTTTATGTTCTTGTTGTATTAATATGATATAAATGTTCTGGTCCCGTCCAGGTCTCCTCTCTGCTGGTCCTGAACTCCACCCCCTTCACTCACTACCCCAACCCGACCTTTGACCCCCTGGGGAATTCTGGGATCCTGGAGGTCAAACCAGGGTCACCCATCATCCTCAAGGTGAGACAAAGAGACAGGAAGTAGAGAAGAAGAGACTCAGTGTCCTCAGTCTGTCAGGTGAAGTAACTAAGTACTGTACTGGTACAATGAGTACTTTGAGTTGTGGTACTTGTAACAGAGTATTTCTACATTGTAGTATTACGTCTTTAACTGAAGTACACGATGTGAGTATTTGTACTGCGTCTGGTTCCAGGGGAAGAACCTGATCCCTCCGGCGCCGGGCAACAACCGTCTGAACTACACGGTTCTGATCGGAGAGTCTCCCTGCCTGCTGACCGTGTCAGAGAACCAGCTGCTCTGTGATTCGCCGGATCTCACCGGAGAACAGCGAGTCCTGGTGAGTGACAGGGTCTTAGCCCCGCCCACTTTCCCCCCACTGTCACCAATAACTGGAAAGTGATGGAGAGGAGAGGAGGAGGAGGAGGGGAGGGGAGGAGGAGAGGAGAGAGGAGATGAGAGGAGGAAGAGAGGAGGAGAGGAGAGGAGGAGAGGAAGAGGAGAGGAGGAGGAAGAGAGGAGGAGAGAGGAGAGGAGAGGAGAGAGGGAGGAGGAGGGAGAGGAGGAGAGGGGAGGAGAGGAGAGGAGGAGGAAGAGAGGAGGAGAGAGGAGAGGAGAGGAGAGAGGAGGAGGAAGAAAGGAGAGGAGGGGAGGGAGAGGAAGAGAGGAGGGGGAGAGGAAGGGAGGAGAGGAGAGAGGAGGAGCAGGAAGAGAGGAGAGGAGAGGAGGAGGAAGAGAGGAGGAGAGGAGGAGGAAGAGAGGAGGAGAGGAGGAGGAAGAAAGGAGAGGAGAGGAAGGGAGGAGAGGAGAGGAGAGAGGAGGAGAGAGGAGGAGGAAGAAAGGAGAGGAGGGGAGGGGAGGGGAGAGGAGGAGAGGAGAGAGGAGGAGAGGAGGGAGGAGGAGAGGAGGAGAGGAGGAGCAGGAAGAAAGGAGAGGAGGGGAGAGGAGGAGGAAGAAAGGAGAGGAAGGGAGGAGGGGAGGAGGGGGGGTCTTTGTAAAGGTGAAAGTCATTAAGTGCAGCCGCAGGGAGTCATGGGTAATTGGTCTGATGTCACAGATCAGAGGGTGACACACACACACACACACACACACACACACACACACACACACACGTTCAAAGTGAATCTAATGTTTCTACCAAACAGTCTATTGATACATTATTAAAGCTATCGGTCAGTAATCAATACAGGATGTTTCATCATCATCATCATCATCAGCTCATCTTCATCATTTATTCATCAGATCGTTCATTCAAGCTTTCATCTGTTTATAGTCGATGTTTATAAACGCTTGAATAAAACATTAACTATTATTAATAAACATAATATATGTGTGTGTGTGTGTGTGTGTGTGTGTGTGTGTGTGTGTGTGTGTGTGTGTGTCTGTGTGTGTGTGTGTGTGTGTGTGTGTGTGTGTGTGTGTGTGTGTGTGTGTGAGTCCTTTATGATAATTTAATATCTCTTTAACATGGTCTCATGATGAGTCTTAATTTAAGTTTCACTACAAGATGTTGTTTGAAAATGTTCCCTGTGTCAGAGTCCGACGTCGAGGAGCAGCAGAGGATTGATTGATTGATTGATTGATTGATTGATCAGAATATAATGAAACCACGATGTTCTGTTGTTTCACCGGCTGTCTCTCTGCTGTCTCTCTGCAGATCCTGGTCGGGGGGCTGGAGTACTCCCCCGGTACGCTCCACATCTACTCCGACAGCGCCCTGACCCTGCCCGCCATCATCGGCATCGGAGCGGGCGGCGGCGTGCTGCTCATCGCCATCATCGCTGTGCTGATCGCCTACAAGAGGAAGACTCGCGACGCCGACCGCACGCTGAAACGCCTCCAGCTGCAGATGGACAACCTGGAGAGCCGGGTGGCGCTGGAGTGCAAGGAGGGTACGTCCCGGACCCAGACCCGGAACCCGTCTCAGTCACATCACATCCAGAACTTCATCAGATCAGAATCAGTTTCAGTCGTGTTCCGCTGTGTGTTTAACGTGCTCGCTCTCTTCAGCCTTCGCAGAGCTGCAGACGGACATCCAGGAGCTGACCAACGACATGGACGGAGTGAAGATCCCCTTCCTGGAGTATCGGACCTACACCATGAGAGTCATGTTCCCCGGGATCGAGGAGCACCCGGTGCTCAAAGAGCTGGACGTACGTACATCACACACACACTCCTCACCTCGTCACCGGCAGAACAAACACCAGAACCCGTCCAGAAATAGTCTGAGCTGCTTTTATAATCTGCAGCAGAACAGAACCAGCCTCCGCCGTCTCTCCGCCGTCTCTCCGCCGTCTCTCCGGCGTCTGGGCCTCCACGCAGCTTTAATTAAGCGAACCCAGCAGGAAGCTGGGAGCCGCTGAGCCTCGGCTCTCTGAATTAGATTTTCTCAGATCTTAATAACTAGGTGTGGAAGTAGATCAGTCTCTGGGTGGAGGGATTTCATGAATTGGATGAGAGACAGCAGAGAAAGTTTCTTTGTCTGCAGCTCTGCTCTCAGCGGAGCCGTCTGAGCTCCAGAGGTTTCTTCTGTCTTCTTAATCCAGGCCGTCGTTTCATGTTGTCCTGGTTCACAACGTCTCTCTGAACATGAGACTTCATATCACAACAGACACACAGAGCGTTCCACTTATCCTCCCAACGAAACTCTGCACGTGTTTCAGTGTGAAAATAACCTGATGATGAAACAAATACGAAGCTTTCAGATCGATACAGTGAAGGAACGAGTGCAGAGTCCTCTGAGACGTCCTGACACGAGAAACTGAGCCGATACGGTCAGATACTAACTGTGTGTGTGTGTGTGTGTGTGTGTGTGTCCAGTCTCCAGCTAACGTGGAGAAAGCTCTGCGTCTCTTCAGCCAGCTGCTGAACAACAAGATGTTCCTGCTGACCTTCATCCACACGCTGGAGGCTCAGCGCTCGTTCTCCATGAGGGACCGCGGGAACGTCGCCTCGCTGCTGATGGCGGCTCTGCAGGTACGTGACATCACACAGCTGATCAACACACCTGAGACTGTCAATACACAGCGATGAGGTCACGTGGATGATGTTTGGACTGCTGCCCTGAGGCTCTCTGACCTGCTGTGACCGGTTCACATGTGTGCAGGTGTTGTCAGCTGGCTCGCAGCAGGTAAACATGATTCCTCTCACACCTGTGTGTTCAGGGTCGTATGGAGTACGCCACCGTGGTGCTGAAGCAGCTGCTGGCCGACCTGATCGAGAAGAACCTGGAGAACAGGAACCATCCCAAACTGCTGCTGAGGAGGTCAGTACGTCCACAGACAGCAGACCTGCAGACGCCAGGACACACACCTGACCTCCGACCTTTAACCCCTGTGCTGTGTGTGTGTGTGTGTGTGTGTGTGTGTGTGTGTGTGTGTGTGTGTGTGTGTGTGTGTGTGTGTGTGTTCAGGACCGAGTCAGTTGCTGAGAAGATGCTGACAAACTGGTTCACCTTCCTGCTGCATCGATTCCTCAAGGTAACCTCATCATCCCTCCTCCCTTCACTCCTTCCTTCCTTCCTTCCTTCCTTCCTTCCTCGTCTCCCTAATTGACCTCGTTAAGCTCGTCCTCGTCAGTCTGACTGTGACCAATCAGATCAGGGCTGCCGTTGATTTATTCATGGGAAATGAAGAGGATTGGTTAAATGCTGCTGATGAGTTTTCAGGATTAAACTGTGTTAATGAAGATCTGACCTGTCTCTCTCTCTCCCTGTCTGTCTCTCTCTCTGTCTCTCCCTGTCTGTCTCTCTCTGTCTCTCTCTGTCTGTCTCTCTCTCTCTGTCTCTACCTGTCTGTCTCTACCTGTCTGTCTCTCTCTCTCTCTCTCCTGTCTCTACCTGTCTCTCTCTCTCTCTCTGTCTGTCTCTCTCTCTGTCTCTCCCTGTCTGTCTCTACCTGTCTGTCTCTCTCTCTCTGTCTCTACCTGTCTGTCTCTCTGTCTCTACCTGTCTGTCTGTACCTGTCTGTCTCTCTGTCTGTCTCTACCTGTCTGTGTGTCTCTCAGGAGTGTGCAGGTGAGCCTCTCTTCATGCTGTACTGTGCCATAAAGCAGCAGATGGAGAAAGGGCCGATCGACGCCATCACCGGAGAGGCTCGCTACTCTCTGAGCGAAGACAAGCTCATCAGACAGCAGATCGACTACAAGCAGCTGGTAACACACACACACACACACACACACACACACACACACACACGGTGATGAAGTTCAGACAGATGACTCTCTCTCTCTCTCTCTCGCTCAGACGCTGATGTGTATCCCTCCGGAGGGCGAGGCGGGGACGGAGGTGCCGGTGAAGGTGTTGAACTGCGACACGGTGACTCAGGTCAAAGACAAGCTGCTGGACGCCGTCTACAAAGGGATCCCGTTCTCCCAGAGGCCTCAGGCCGACGACATGGACCTCGGTAACTGTTCACATCACACACGACTCTGTCGGGGATTAATCAGAATATTCTGAGTGTGTGGGAACATTATGAGCTCATCAGCTGGATGTTTTTACAGGTGTAGTGTTTGCTGTCTTAGCTCAGTGTGTTAGCATGCTAACATGTTGACCTGATGATGACACATCAGAGTGATGGCGGTTCATCCTGAGGGGAGCGTGAACGTCTGAACCGTGACGTCATCAGAGAAACACGCTGAGCTGAGCCTGTTTGTGTTTGTGTCGACAGAGTGGCGTCAGGGCCGACTGACCCGGATCATCCTGCAGGACGAGGACGTGACCACCAAGATCGAGAGCGACTGGAAGAGACTGAACACACTGGCACACTACCAGGTACACACACACACACACACACACACACACACACACACACACACACACACACACACACACACACACACACACACACACAGAACATAAAGTTAGAAGAATGACATCAGTATTTCTAAAGTCCGGGCTGCAGAGCTGGTTCTGATCCAGGTTCAGGGGTCAAGATTCAAAGATTCAAAAACTTTATTGTCCATTAACGTGTGAAATAATGAAAATCTGTCTTTTGTAGATGCACAGCCCGTATAGAAATACATACAGTAGATCTAAACACAGTGAGTCTGATGCTGAGAGATCTTCTGTTTGTAATCTCTCGACATGTTTCTGCTGGACAGTAAATGTCTTCTGTTCTATAAGAACATCTAACGAACGTAAAAGAAAACTACTCGCAGCAAATCTTCTAATTAAAATACAAAGTGAAATGCTGGCTCGGCCCGACGGGATCAGCTGACAGGAAGTGGAACCAGGATGTGTGGTTCCACAACACGGCGCTGTAAAAACATGTGAACACCCAGGAAATCATTCTGTAGTCGATGTGAACGTCTAACAAGATGCTGATGTGATATGAGTTTCATCCTCACATTGAAATGTGGACATCAGGTGAACACGTCCGTCCTCTCTGACCCCGTCTGAGCACCGAGCATCGATGATGTTCTGAGGGTCGGACGGTCGAAGGACATCGTGGTCTTATCAGAATCTGCTGCTTGATCCAAAATCAGCTCTTAGTTTCTCCACTGCTGATGAAACTGTTTCTGTCACGGGTCAAACAAGTTGAAGGAGCGACTGAACGCTGCGTCTGCACGAGGCTGCGCTCGCTCGTCCTCCTGATGTCAGACTCTAAACCTGACGACGCTGCAGGATCAGCGTCAGCCTCGGTCCGAGCTCCCTGACTGAGGCCCGGTTCTTTATCAGGCCCGGCTGTGACACGTGTGGAGCGCATTCAGATGGTGAACCTGATAAGAATCGACTGAATGGATAATTAGTCGGCTGATTGACGGGTGTGTTGCTGTGTGTTGCTAGGTAACAGACGGCTCGCTGGTGGCGCTGGTCCAGAAGCAGGTTTCTGCCTACAACATCGCCAACTCCTTCACATTCACCAGATCACTGAGCAGATACGGTACGACACACACACACACACACACACACACACACACACATTAAATCTTACTGACGTCTCTCTTTGTGTCTTCAGAGTCGTTACTTCGAACGTCCAGCAGTCCAGACAGTCTACGATCCAGAGCTCCGATGATCACCCCGGACCAGGAGACAGGTACTGAAGCAGCAGTAACAGTAGTAGTAGTAGTAGTAGTTGTGAGTAGTTGTGAGTAGTTGTAGTAGTTGTAGTAGTACACTGTGTACTGTGTGTACTTCACTGTCTGTGTGTCTTCTGCTCTCAGGAACTAAACTGTGGCACCTGGTGAAGAACCACGAGCACAGTGATCAGAGAGAAGGAGACCGAGGCAGCAAGATGGTTTCTGAGATCTACCTGACCAGACTGCTGGCTACCAAGGTAACACACACACACACACACACACACAAACACACACACACACACACACACACACACACATCTCTCTCTCTCTCTCCCCCTTCATTTCCTGTTTTCTGTCCACTGTTTACTTTCAAAATAAGAGAGAGCAAGAGCGATTTCACAGTAGCATATAAAGTTAAAGTTATCACATTTCATCTTTGGTCTTCCCACCACCAGGGGACGCTGCAGAAGTTTGTGGACGACCTGTTCGAGACGGTGTTCAGCACCGCCCACCGAGGCTCTGCTCTCCCATTGGCTATCAAATACATGTTCGACTTCCTGGACGAGCAGGCTGACAAACGGCAGATCAGCGACCCGGATGTCCGACACACCTGGAAGAGCAACTGGTGAGAGAAACATCGAGACCTCGTCATGACATCAGGCAGGAAGCAGCCTGACGATGACTCACCTGTTGCTCTGTGTGTCTGCAGCCTTCCTCTCAGGTTCTGGGTGAACGTCATAAAGAATCCTCAGTTTGTGTTCGACATCCACAAGAGCAGCATCACCGACGCCTGTCTGTCCGTCGTCGCTCAGACCTTCATGGACTCCTGCTCGACGTCCGAACACCGGCTGGGCAAAGACTCTCCGTCCAACAAGCTGCTCTACGCTAAAGACATCCCCAACTACAAGAGTTGGGTGGAGAGGTAGCTAACATGCTAACTAGCTTAAGTACCACAAAACACAACAACAACAGCAACAACAGCGTCGAGTATTAACTAGTAGAGCTGCAACAATTAATCAATTAGTTGTCGACTATTAAATTAATCAGCAACTATTCTGATCATTTAACAGTTCGGTTGAGTCTTTAAAAACAGCGTCAGTGTTGTTAAAGACACAAGACGGCTGAGGACGAAACACTGATCGAGACATTTTTAACATTTGTGACATTTTATAAACCGAACAGATTGATCAATAATGAAAGTGATGTCCTGCAGGTACTACAGGGATATCTCCAAGATGCCCAGCATCAGCGATCAGGACATGGACGCCTACCTGGTGGAACAGTCCCGTCTCCACGGCAACGAATTCAACACGCTGAGCGCGCTCAGTGAGCTCTACTTCTACATCAACAAGTACAAGGAAGAGGTGAGGGGGGCGGGGTCTCGTCTACAACACCCAGGTGGACAAGTTTCAGCCCTTGTCAGACGCGACGTTGTGTCGAGCGTTGAAACTGACGTAACACATATTAAAAAGTAAAACACTGACTGGCCTCCGTGTCAGAACCGGATCGTAGCCTGATGTCCATTTGGTGTTTAAAGAAGCGAGACATCTTCCATCATCGGCTCTGGAAGAAGCGATCTGTCTCATTCATCGATGACCTTGATGAACTGGTTAAATGATGTCATACACGTGTGAGTCTGATGTGATTTCCGTCCTCTGTCCCTGCAGATCCTGACGGCGTTGGATCGAGACGGGTACTGTCGCAAACACAAACTGAGGCACAAACTGGAGCAAGCCATCAACCTGATGTCTGGAAGCAGCTGAGAGGAGGCGAAGGACGAGCTGGACTGATGGGCCGATGGACTGATGGATGGATGGATGGGGGATGGGGAGGAAGAATGGGGGAGGGGGAAGTGAGGGCATTTTGTTTTTCTGAACTGTTTGAACAGTCAGCCGAACCTTTCAGTGTTGGACCGAACCGACAGCCACAGCTCCGGCCGATAACAATCAATCCATCACCAATTTATGTGTCAGTTGATTGATTGATTGATTTGAAGACTGACTGACTGACTGACTGGCTGCGACCCCGACTACCTCCGTTTGGTGGGATTTGGGGCAGAAAATCAGTTTCCAAACCGACTTGGATGCATTTACAACTCGACTTCAACGTGGAGTCGTCTTCGGGGGAAAATGGAACCTTCTCGATGAATCTGTCGGTTTGGATTTGGATTTAAAGTCACTGCAGGTGTACGCAGGGATCGAAAGAGGGGGCGTGGCTGCGGAGACGAGGCTGAAGACTGAGTCAGGTTTCACCAAACGACGGCTGTGGATCGATCGACCTGACTTCAGGACTCACAGCTGGTTTGGAGCTGTGAAGATGCTGCGTTGAAGAGCAAAAGGTCAAGTCAAGTTCCCGTCGAAGCTGCAGACTCGTTCTGGTCTGAAGGATCAAGAAATGAGGCTGATGGTCACAACAGGCTCAGCGTGAGAGCCTCATATAGTCGGGATGAATATCAGAAGGTCACGTCGAGGCTCAGCGACCACAGAAGCCTCTTTGCTGATGTCGTCCTCTCGCCTCGAGTCCTTCGCCTTGTACCGAAGGATTCACTGTCAGAAGTTCAGGTCAAGCTTTAAGGAAGGAAGCGTCAAAGTCAATCTCGAACGAGAGTGCGAAGGATTCAGGAGGTTGTTTCAAGCTTTAACGAAGGAGACGAGAACAGAAAAACTGATGTCGCAAAAACTGATGGCTTGACTTTCCCTTGAAGTCGGTGCTTCGTCAGAGAAGACGCGGAATTTGACTTGACCTCGGACTGTTCGAGCCTCGGCGGGATCAAGACGTTTCAAAGTTGCTGTTTTAAATAACCACTCAATGTTTTTTCTCTGGACAATCACTCTGTACCACAGCACACTGAGCCTGATGCCTACTGACCGACCAGAACCTGTGTCCATTAACCCGTCTCCTCCCGCCATCTTCTCCTTTCCCTCCATCCTCAGACTTTCACCTCCTACTTTGTTTTTCCCATCTCATCTCTTTCTCTGTCTTCTCCTTTCTGTCCTTCCTCGTTTCTTCTTCACTCCACTTTTTATTCTCCTCCTCCCCCTCAACCCTGCTCTGTCATTGGTCAGTCATGCTGGCCTCTGGCCATCTTATTGGCCAGGAAGACTCTTTAGTAATGTACTGCCCGACCAATCAAGACTGTGGAATTCGCCAGAATCGTCAAACAGAAATGAATCCAGAATTACGTTTTTAATACATTCCAGCACAGGCACACAGGCGACGTCTGTACACAAGCAGGTTGACTCGCTCCTTTTTCAGGAAGTCAAGAGCTTCAGAAATCGGACTGACCGGCATTTTTCAGGACCAGAACGACCGAGAGACGGAGTTCTGGATTCGGCACCAGTTGGTAAACTTTGAACTGGTTGGTGCAGATCGCTTTATTGTCGGACCTTGCACATACGCCCACATACAGCCATGCTTTACAGCGCCATGCTAACCGTGCCCAGGGGGAAATACTGTGCAGAGCTACAAGCCCAGTGCCATGTAAAGACCGGACCGGATCGTGTCAGAACTGGACCGGACTTGGACCAAACCCGGATCAAAAGCAACCTGAATTGAGTTGTGACCGGACGGGACTCAAGAACTTTTCAGACTTGTGGCCATAATTGTAAACAACAAAAAAGAAAGATAATAATAATGATGATGATGATGATAAAGTATAAAAGTAAAAAAAGAAAACAAAAAGACGGAAAAAAAGAAATATTGAAATGTTAACATGTAATAAGAACTTTGTGGATTTGACAGTTTGGATTTTAAGGAGCTGAACTTGTATAAAGCTGAACATTATGCTACATCAGTGTGAGGAGACGGAGAGAGAGCCAAGAGACGGGGCGACGGGTCGGACTGAGACCCAGCCGACCCCGTCCTCACACCATCGGACCGGACCGGAGTAAACCGCGTCGGACCGGATTGAACCGGACTGAACGAATCTGTTCTGCTTTGGACCTGCAGGAGCTGAACTGAACTGAACCTCAGCTCCGTGGGTCAAAAGTGGAAAAACAAACAGGACTTTTTGTCACTTTTTTGCCAAACTGGATGTTTGAACAGAACCAGAGGATGTGTGTGAGGCGGAGCGGCCCGGAGGCTCGGGTGGTGTCAGCAGGGTCAAACTGTTGCATGTGTAGCTTCAGATGCAGTTTATATCTGGATGAGCTCTTGTTGTGCTCTCGTGCATCCTGAAGGAGAATGACGGAGCTTTCACACCGGCTCAGCTTTAAAATCCAAATCTATCAGCCTGCCTGCAGATCTCAGGTGCAGGCGGAGGAGTCGGACCTCCACCTGGACGGTCTTCAGATATGAACTCTGTTGATGCTGGTCAACAAAACACTCAGACAGCTGCAGCCGGTGTGAAACGCTCCCAGTCTCTGTGTGAACGATGGTAAATCCTGGATGGAGGCGGAGCTGCACCTCTCGCCCCCAACAGCCTCCTGCTGTCTGTGGTCGAACATTTTCACTCTGCACAGTCGGGTCGTGTTGTTCTGAAGTCGGTTCTGTGCACACATTAAAGGTGCAGTATGTAAGAGTTAGGGCTGCAGAGATGTCTGTTGACGTTAGCATGCTAACCAGCTAGCCCCCAGTCATCTGTGTCTAGTGAGTCTGATAGTGAACACCGACACTTCCCGGTGCTCGGAGCTCCCGGGCAGAGTCAGCTGATACGACCACTAGCTGCACAGCTAACTGAGCCAACGGCCGCTACAGTTAGCATCAGTTAGCATCTGTTAGCATCAGTTAGTGGCGATGTTTGGATTCTTAGATGCTGCACCTTTAAAAACAATAAAACACAAAGACACGTTTAAAAATCAGAAAACACAAAACTTTAGTTAAAATTAAAAACATTAATAGCTCAGCCTCCAGAGGTGCTGAACTTATTTGTGCTGTTTCCTCCCGTAAGATGAAACGTGGACCGGAACCATCTTCAGTTAGCGTGTTTAAAACACCTTCAGGTCCGTCGGCCCGCCGTGAGGCGTGAAGATGTTCTGCCACAGCTGAAGCGTCTCTCTTTTGGCTCTCTGCGATGCCATAAAGCTACGAAGCACCTTTTTATTTTCTTGCTGTTGTTTCACTGTCGTTTGAGTCTTTGGGGCCAAAAGGACCCAAGTGAGGAAGAGGAGGAGGAGGAGGAGGAGGAGGAGGAGGAGGAGGAGGAGGAAGAGGAGGAGGAGGAGGAGGAGGAGGAGGAGAGGAGGAGGAAGGGTCCTGATTAAAGACTGCCTTTTAGATGAATAATTATAGAACAGGGAGGGAAGCCACTACCATACACATACCACTGCTCATCCAACCTGTGTGTGTGTGTGTGTGTGTGTGTGTGTGTGTGTGTGTGTGTGTGTGTGTGTGTGTGTGTGTGTGTGTGTGTGTGTGTGTGTGTGTGTGTGTGTGTGCTGCTGCGGTGGAAACTCAACCGTTAAATCACTGATCGTATCTGCAGCTCAATTAAAAATCCTTTTCTTTACAGCGGCGCTGTGTAAATCGGCCGATCGGTATCTCCGGCACTCCTCACATCTCCGATCAAAGATCCGATCAGACCTCCGATCAGATCTTTGATCGCCCTTTAAACTCAAAGTCAGCGATAAAAACATGAATCAAGTTAAAATGAACCGCGTCCTCTTTAATTGTGTCCTCGTCGCCATTTTGACCAGAATTTACCTTTTTTTTTTGTCAGTGAGATAAGATGGGAGGAGTTTCTGTCAGCTGAGGAGGAGGAGGAGGAGGAGGAGGAGGAGGAGGAGACGTGAGCGAATCCCTAGAGGAGAATGTAAAGGCAGGGAAAGGGATGATGCATAGACAGTGTAGAGGAGGAAACGCTCGCTGCATGCTGAGGAGGAGGAAGAGGAGGAAGAGGAGGAGGAGGAGGAGGAGGGTCCGCCGTGCAAACAGATGAAGAAGAGGAAACCTGATGTTCTTTAAATCCACAGAGGATAAATAAATGTTAGAGTAGACGACACGAGGATCAGGATGAAAGAGGAGGTCAGAATCTGTTTTTGCATGCTGAAGTAGAGGAGGAGGAGGAGGAGGAGGAGGAGGGATGAAGGAGGCTCTGCTTGAATACTGAGAGCAGGCGAGACGGAGAATACTGATCAGGGAGAAAAAGACGGAGGCAACGTCATCCATCAAACCAGCTGAGGGAAGAAAAGGTCTGTGAGAGGAGGAGGAGGAAACACTCCCAGTGCAGAGAGAGGAGGAGGAGGAGGAGGAGGAAACACTCCCAGTGCAGAGAGATGAGGAGGAGGAGGAGGAGGAGGAGGAGGAGGAGGAAACACTCCCAGTGCAGAGAGATGAGGAGGAGGAGGAGGAGGAGGAGGAGGAGGTTCAGTTCTGATCCAGGACTGTTGGGCTGCTGTTGGCCTGGATGAAGGAAACCAGATATTTCATGCAGATCAATGTTTTTAAGAAACAAGATGAGGCGGAAATAACAAAGACAGAAAAACAGTCATCATGTTTTTATGTTTAATTTGACATCAGGACGTTGTGACTTCAGGTGTCAGCAGGTGCAGCAGGTGTCAGGTGAGGCCGTGAGCACACCTGTCCTCGTGTTCGACACAGAGTCAGGTTTGCTAATATTCTCAGTTATCAGATGAGTCATGTTGATGACGTCGTCCCGTCCTCCTCCTCTGTATCTCCTGCTCCTGGTGGCCGGATGACATAAAGCAGACGATCGTCTAAAGCGTCAACTCTGAACCCGTCCTCAAAAAGAAAAGTGATTAAAACCTCAGATGGACAAATCATGATTCGTTTCTATCAGATCCACAAAACCCGACCTGCCTCGTCTCTACAGTTTAGTTTTACGCCCCGAGTGTCGAACACAACGTCATGCATTTCTTAGAAGCTAATATCTCCGTTTCTACGTCCACGTGAAGCGTTTCAGACCAGTAGTTCCTGCCGACAGGAGCTCGTCCTGCCTGCTGTGTCGCCACACAGCTCGCATGCTGCCAACGTTAATACGCCGTCACTCAATAACGTCACGAGGAGTTTTGCAAACTTATCAAACATTAAACTATCATGTTGAACTTTCACTCGGTGGCGTTTCAGAAAACAGAAGTTGATCAACTCTTTCTCTGATTGGGTCGTTGCTGGTTTTAAGATTTTGTGCGGCTGCTCGTGTTCAGATGACGTTTAAGAATCAGGAACTTTAGTTTATTTCGATTTCTAAAGTTTCTGTTGGAACTTTTTCAACGTGACGTATCGAGAGAAGCTCCGGTCAACACGAGCGTCTGACAAACAGCTCGAGCTGTAGTGTTTCTGCAGTATGTGTTCAGGCCACCGGGGGCAGCACGGAGCATGTTTTCATCTCCGGATCCGTCCTGGATCTGCAGAGTCAGAACCATCCAGAGTCAGAACCATCAGAGTCAGAACCTCCAGAGTCAGAACCATCCAGAGTCAGAACCATCAGAATCTGGACTGACAGAGAGTCAGAGAGAGGAGGGTGAACGAGGACACAAAGGAGAAGGAAACCGTCAAAAAACAACAACATTCGGATGATTTCCACTGTGGCAGCGACCAGCTCGTGTGTGTGTTTGTTTCAGTGTGACACACACACACACACACATTCACACACACACACACACACACACACACACAGCTGGGAGGAGGGAACAGAGACTGAGGAGGGAGGTCGGAGGGCCGGGTCTAATCGCTGGAACAGCAAACAAAACAAACGTACTGAAACCTGAAACACACACACACACACACACACACACACACAGAGTTTTTAACCTCCTCCAGCGGTGAGATATTTATTGATTACTTTATTGTTTTCTTTCTTTTAATTTATTTTTTCTGATGAGTTTTATTTATTGTGGGAGGACGAACAAGTTTTTATCAGTTTGTACAGCGTTAAAGACACACACACACACACACACACACACACACACACACACACACACGTCATCACACCTCCATGTTCAGGCTGAGAAACGACCGCCGACTGTGCGACACCGACTCGTTCTAATCAGATGAAATTAATTTCATATTCAGTTGAATCCGTTAAATCTGTCGATCAATCAGAAGCTGTGACCCTGGATGACGGACGGGTTCTGGTCGGTCGTTTCCCATCCTGTCCTCGTTTGTCCAACGACTGAGGCGGACAGATCGATCGATTCGATTGATTCTAATCGTCCAGCAGACTCACCTCACTCACACAGCGAACAGTCGGAGGAGTCGTCCGAATCTTCTGACTCTTAATGATCCAGACGATGGTTCCGGGAGCTGGGGGGCGGGGCTAAACGGCGCTGATCCACACTGATCAAACATTTCAACTGGACTGAACAGACAGAACTTGTTGAGCTGATGTCAGAGTTATAGATCCACCGGCCTCGAGGTGTTTTTAACATCACATTGGAAGTAAACTTTGTGTGATCCGGCGCCGCTCGCTGGATATCTGAGTTCATATTCTGTAGATGGTCAGCGGGAGTCTCAGTAGAATTGGGTCACAGCAGCGCCGCTCGTTGCCCTGATCTCCCAGAGGAAACCAATCAGAGCTGACTGCCCCCCCCCTCGCACTAAGCCCCTCCCACCCCTGCAGACTCCTGACAGACGGTTGGCCGACTGACAGACGAGTCGAGCCGACAGCCAATCCCAGCGGGCTTCATTGTACCATAGCAGCAGCAGATCACTGGACCCGCTGAGCGCGACGGGTCGATGTCTTTATTGTACCATAATATGATTATTATTACTACGATTATAATAATTATTATTCTGAGCCGGTGCTTCTCGGCTGCTGTCGGATCAGGACCTTCAAACCAACTTTATCCAAACGCACTTTCCTGAACAAAGTCTTGGATTTTGAACACGATGCCAACAAGAGCTCGCCAAGCTGTTTCCTGTCGGGCCTCGTCCGGGTCCACAGCCTCCGGTTGAGAAGCACCGCTCACACTGGATCTTGTGTCTTAGTTCAGGATGGGATTGTTCATTCAGGCGGCGCCTCAGGTGTCGGGTCGCGAGGCTTCATGGCGCTTTTTCTAAACACGATACGACGAGTCGCTGTGATGTCACGAACAGATGTCGTGTAGTGGAACTGATCCGAGAGAAACCTGCTGCAGCCGACGCGTTTAAATTAACGTTCAAATAACCAAATGTCCCGACCCGAGAGATCTGAGGACAGGTGGTGCTGATCGGATCCGAGGATTATTGTGAGCAGAGACATGAGTCCACTGGAGAGCGTCAGCGTTCCTTAGTAAAGTCCAGGTGACGTCCTCAGAACTTTGATTCTGGCTCTCCAGTGAACTCATCTACGTTGTCAAAGACAATAAAAAGATTTCTTTACTCGATGTTTCTGCTCAGTGAACAGAACCGCTCAGAATAATCCAGGATGAGTAACTAGGATCCAGCTCAGCATCTTTACTCGCTGACTGACTCGTCGGTCGTTTCTGTTGTATACGTGACGTACTCGTCACTCGCCTCCTTCTTTCATCCGCTCGTTCATCTTCAGCAGCTCGTCGACTCGTCGCTGTTGTCAGAAAGCTGCTCACCAGACGTTTCGCCCGACTCGTCACATCGATGTTCGTCCACTACCGACGTGTATGCGATGACATCACAGCGCTCAGATCCTCCCACGCCGCTCATGAAGCCTCGCGATCCGCCTCCCGCTGCAGCACGGCGCCGCCGCTCATTCACTCTGCCTGGAAAACCTTCTTTTCACTGCGAATGCAGAAACACACGTCGCCTTGATGCAGTGCTTTCCAGGATGTAGTCAGGGCCCATTTTTTGATACCATTTGCCATTGCCTTGTTTTTATTTTTTATTTTTGCTGAGTTAAAATGTAATGATGATGATGATGATGATGAATCTTCTTCATGTAATAGCCTGTGTCAGTTTTTATACCATTGCCATTGCCTTCTGCTGAGTTTGTATATTTGTGTGATTTCACTAAAGTGTAATGGAAAAGTTGGACTCAGTGTTGTTGTGTTTGTTTTCATGAGTCACAATTTACCTTTAAATATGAAATATTACCTCTAAGAGCATCAGCAGCATGAAGACATGACCTCACTCGATATCTGCTCGTCTGCAGGTGACTTTAAGTTTTCTCCCGCTGCGCCGCCGTCAGCTGGCGAGGGTACAGACTAATTAATGGAGAACAATGATCCAGGCTCTGCAGAGCTTATCAGCAACAACAAAAGATCACAGGAGACATACCAGGAAGTACTCTGGACCAAAATACACCAGAGAGACAAACGTCCCACAGTTTAATCATGAAGCTCTTCATGTGTTAAAAACAGTTAGCGGTTGCTAACAAGTGTCTGAATGAGACTCCAGAGGCTGTCGGGGACATTAAACGTCCTCACAGCGAACACGGAGACTCGTCTCCTCACTAGTCCGTCTCTACAGGCCACTTTAGCTCCACACTGTTCTAACTCTGACTTTACAGCTTGTACTCTGATCAGTTTATAGAAAACCTGGATAGTAATTGTGCAGTAAGACTCTTAGTGGTGGAGACGTTTGAGTCATGTGACCGTGATGTCGTCTGTTTGTAGCCGAACATTAGCTTCTTACTGCGACACATTTAATTTAGCTTCAGACGTCACAGAGTGGAGTTCATCTGAAACCTGAGATTATTTTCTGTGATAATCTACGATAAAAACAGTCTTTTAGTGGAGGGAACCAGAGCGATGCTAACCTCAGCTAGCTACAACAACACATCGTAACAGAATGGATGTTATATAGCTCATATTTATAGAACAAACATTAATGATGCAGAGACAAAACAGCTGCTGACGATGTTTTAATCTGCTTCCACTTTAGAGGTCACACATTCATTGGTCCTGTGAGCTGCGTCTTCAGTCGTGTTGTAAGAACAGAGATTATTTCTGAAACTTCTTAAAGCTCGGCTCTACGATGTTGTTCAGAAACACATGTTGTTATTCTGGGTGAAATGGTCCTTCTGTCCTGAGAGGAGTCAGAACATTATGTATTCAGATAATCAGACTCTGTGGCAGCTGCATGACTGAGAACAAGCTGACCAATCAGTGCTATTCGGCCTGAACGGCACTGATTGGTCAGACGCCTTCATGTCCCGCCCTCCTCCGCGCGTGCGCACGTCCGGTTTCACTGATGCCGGAAGTATCCAGCACGCTCCTCTGCAGGAATACGGAGTTCATTCGGTTACAGTGGCAGAGAAAATGCAGCCAGCGTTACTTCTACCAGCTCAGCCCGCTAACAAGGCAAGGAAAAGAAAGTCTGAGGCAGAAAAGATGCAACGAGAAAGGTTCTGGATAAAGTCAGAAGTCGGACCGAGTCAACACCGGTGCTGTTCGAGCGGTGGAGACAACTGGAGGTGATGCAGAGGTTTCTCTCTTTCTGTTGGACAGGTAATGATGTTTGTTTGTCTCGGGGGGATTTGTTATTTTCATGAAATATTTAAGGTTTGCCAACTCGGCTACGTGTGTAGCTCGTATTAGCCCAATGCTAACGTTAGCTTCTTTGTGTGTTGTTTTCGTGTGTAGCTCGTATTAGCCCAATGCTAACGTTAGCTTCTTTGTGTGTTGTTTTTAGCCATGAGAAGGATCTGTCAACTTCCACGCCACTGAAACACAGATCGATGAGACCCCCTCCCACCTGTGTCAACTGTAGTCTCAGAGTCTCTGTCCGACAGGTGAGTCCCACTGCCAGGTGCGCGTTCACGTTTGTGGGGGCGTGGCTTTGGACGGAGCGCTGACGGGATGGGTGAGGGGGCGGAGCTTAGAGGAGATGCCACTTTGAAATCTTGCTCGCTCTCCAGGATTGTAGACCCGAGCTTTAGCTTTAAAGGCAATATGTTTTTAAAAAATACCGTAATATGCACCTGTGACAGATGTTAATGTTTAATGTGTCAAACTATACAGAGTGCTTTATATTTATTTTATAAAACCACGTCAGTGAGACATTAAGAAATGTTTCAGGACTCAAAAATAATTTATTAATTACAGATTAAAAATAAAATCAAGTTTCTGACACTGAAATCATCATCGAGTTAATCACCTGTCAATCAGTGTGACATCACAACCAATCAGTCCAGTGTCCTGGTGCGAGGTGGGCGGAGCTAAACGCTGGTTTGTGTCTGATCTTCAGGCTCGTTAACGAGACGAGCTGCAGCAGAGAAACAAACGAGCTCTGATACAGATTTGATTTGATTACAGCTGTGTGTGTGTGTGTGTGTGTGTGTGTGTGTGTGACACCTGTAGATGCTGACTGGGCAGCTGGTTAACTGGCAGCTCAGTCTGAGTCAGGGCTTTGCACACACACACACACACACACACACACACACACACACACACACACACATGCAGCCACTCTCCCAAATTAACTGTTAATCATAAACGCTAAAAAGCGATGAGTCATGAGTTTCCTCGTTCCTCTGCTGCTCATAGCTTCACACACACACACACACACACACACACACACACACACACACACACACACACACACACTCAGACCTGTGGGTGGTCTCAGTAATCACTCTCCAGTCAGCTCGTTTCATCGAGTCGAGAGACTTTTAGATCAAAATATCGTCTGGTTCTGTTCAGTTCTGACAGTCAGGTGATTAAATGGACTTTATAATGTCGGCTCGTCGGTTTTGATTCTTATGAATCACGTTTCTGTGCAGAACAACGTGACACACACCTGTTTGATGTCTGATTCAGCAGACTGATCAGCAGGATGTGACGATGAGCCGGAGCAGCTCGGCATGTTTGTTCAGCCCAAATACAAACACATTAAAACCACTGAAGAGAGAAGCAGCAGGTCTGAGACCAGCTGAGAAGCTTCAGCACAGAGAGACGAGTCCGCGGACGAGATGATGTTTTAAAGTTTCATTCACGTCATCGTTTGTCGTACCATCGGACATTTTCCCAGAAGTTGAAGCTACAAGCGACTGAAACGTTTCTTTGAGTGAACGCGTGGATTTCTTTGAACATTGTTGGGAACATTTGGGATAAAGTGAATGTGGGGATGTGTGAGTCTGTTACACCTTCACATCAGGATGAAGCTGCTGATTCGTTTGCTTTGATCGATCACGTTAAGGTCAATCAGCGAGGTCGAGCTGTGGTTGGAGGCGGCAGCGCTGAGCTCCGTCCTGTTTGTACGATGTTCTGGTGTTACTGTTCGTCAGCAGCTAAAACCTGTTAATTATAGTTACAGCGGGAATATTTTCTCCCTCAGCAGCTTTAATGAGATCCAACATTTAAAATAGATTTAACTGAATCAGCAGTAAATGTTGCTCGAGGCTCGATTCTTATTTTCCAACCTGGTTATAAAGTTTATGAGCTGAAGCTCTTCAGGCTGTTTGTCTCCTCTTCATCGCAGCGTCGCCTCCTTCTTCTTCCTCCTTTCACCCCAAATGATTCTGTGTTTATTACATTTTATCTGTTTGTTATTGAGATTATTAATCTGCAATATTTATATCAGTTGATAGATTGAGAAGAGCTTTTATTTTCCTTACAATCCGTAAATATTAGAGTCAATCATAAATCATACAGCCAGTGGTGGAAGAAGTAACCAGATCTTCTGGATGAGTAACTTTCAGAAAACCCTCGTTAATAATTAATTCAGTGGCCGTTAATTGAAGAGCCGTCAGCATCTTGTTGCTTGTGTTGCAGCTCGACATCAACACACATGAGACTGAAATGATCACTGAGTGCCTGAAAATTCATTATAATCACATTTACAAATACAATTATTATCTGTAAAGTTCCTTTACTCCTCCAGCACCTAAAGAAACCAACGCTATGACAACTCAGCGTTGGCTAGTCCGGCCTGCCTCACATTGCTCTTGACAATAAAGCAGTTGTAAGTTGATTTAACATTTTGTCGCGAGACATAACTCGGCATCATGGATCACATCAGCTGATTAAGCCAACAAACATCCACTCAGATAACGTTAGCCAGCCTGCAGTAGTTCAGCTGCATGAGCTCAAGAGAGAACCAGTCTGAGGAAAAGACTCAATTGTTTGATCAAAGTCATTGATGGGAAAAGTTCAGTAGTTGCTGGATGTTGGTTTGGACAAGTTGCTACAGTTCATATTAAATCCCAGCCCTGGAGAGGAACTCAGTGATGATGGTGGACTGGAGCTGATCTCAGTTCAGACTGCAGCACTGACAGTCATCTCCACTTGTTGTGATTGGTCCGTCAGTCACTGCTGGATGAAGCTCTCCTCTCCACTCCACCTCCCAGTAACACGGCCCAGTCAGAGCCTCTCCACCCACCAGCTGATGGTGCTGCTTCAACCTCTCTGGATCATCAGGACACAGCTGATCCTCTCGACACCTCCTCCTTTCTTCCCTTCCAGCTGATGAGAGAATGAGAGAGAGCAGAAGTGATCCATGAGTGTTTACAGAGACTCCCTCCATCAGCTGTCAGTCAGTGATATAAAGACCAGCAGGACTTCAGTCCTGTTCAGACTAGGCCTGCACGATATGAGCAAAATGTACGATGTGCGATGACACCCTTCAATATTGCGATGACGATATGACTTGCGATAAATAAGAAAATATTTAAGTTTGCATACAGGACTGTGTCTTTCAGATTTTTCTGCATTAATAGATTCCCTGCTTTGAGGTACTCTTAAACACTTAATAGCTGATGACAATTAAATTTAAAAAATAGAAAAAATATTTTTGAGCCTGCTTTTATTGAACAAAACCCTTCTAACATTAATTTAAACATGTTACTGTTGCTGCAGTGATGGTCGCGTTACTTGACTGCTGCTCGACGTTTGCGCTCGAGACTGACTGGCCTTAAATTGCTCGTGCAGCTCTTTATGGCGGTGCAGCAGGTGGTGATGGAGGTTGGTGGTGTTACCTCTGGATGGTGCTACAACTGTTCTGCAGGTCCTGCACAGTACCTGTGTCTGTAAATTGTCTTCTGGCTTAAGTCCAAAGTATCTCCAAACCACGGAGCTGCTATTTCTTTTTGCCACAAGCGTTTCGTCGGCAGTTTCACCGCTCTGCTCTCCTGCCTCCGACATCCTGTTTACTCTGGCTACTAAATCTCACGCAGGAACGTGAGCAGAGCTGGGCGTCATCTGATTGGCTAAACGGTGTGCATGCATTGCCCATGTGTCCAGGACCGCATCTGATTGGCCAAATGTCAGCACGCTGAGTGTGAAAGCATGGCGGATGTAAACAAAACTTATCGCACTTCAGACCAGCTTCTGCGATGGGTTTATCGCACACGTTCACATCGCGATGACGATGAAAATACGATCATATAGCTTCAGGCCTAATAAGACAGATGTGTGAATGTACTTCTGTTCAGTGTCTCGTAAACTTACACTCACATTTAGAACTTCAGATATTCATTGGCAGCTGATCTTGAGCTTCTGTTGTTACTTCTTCAAGATATGATCTTAATCACAATTAACTGCTTCATATTGCGTAGTTGATGAAAATCAAGATGTTGTCAGTAGGTTCACAGTGACAATGCTCATTCTAAGTGTAGATAGGCTGTTCTTGTTGATATGACGGTTTTCACATGTGCATGTCTTAACATTGCTGTGCCACAGTAAATTATTGCTCATCGTATGACCTACTAGAAGTAAGTTAAGAAGAGTTCAGCATGAAGACTTCTGTATGCAGCCTGATGTGATCAGTTATTAATATCAGTCTTAAATATCTGCAGTTTAATGTCAAATATAAACCTTTCAAATCATATGTGGAAGCTGAGAATAGAAGTTAAAGACCGTGTACTGACCTCAAAGTCTCCAGTCTACAGTGTGGACTCTGTAGATCAGATCACACAGCAGCTTCACTCCTGAATCCTGCAGCTTGTTGTCACTCAGGTCCAGCTCTCTCAGATGGGAGGGGTTGGACTTCAGAGCTGAGGCCAGAGAAGCACAGCTGATCTCTGACAAACTGCACCAACTCAATCTGAATAAAGAATAAATGATGTAGATAAAAATCTATTTATAATCCAATCAGATGTGTTCAGGTTTGTGTCGCTCAACATTACTATGTCCTAATCAATGAGCTTTTCTGTAAAATGAGTTGAGGGACTTTGTTATTATATTATTGATCCGCTTAATATCAGCCCTCTGTAATATGGAAATAGCAGCTTAACATTCTATGTTCATCGGTGTCGTGTCAGTGTAGATGTGTGATGTGCTGTGTGTGTGTGTGTGTGTGTGTGTAAGTGTGTATGTGTGTGTGTGAAAGCTCAATATCAATGATCAGACATTATTAGTGAAAACAAATTGAAATCAACAGAGAACAAATAAATATTTCTACTTCAACACGTACATTTGATCAAATTAAAACAAATGTTAGTTCACAGGATCTTCTGTTTACAGGTTTGGCCATTTATCAAAAATGATAAACATTTATTTACATTTTCTACAGTTTCTTTAAGAAACAGAAGATATTTAGTGATAGGCAGACTAAATTTGGTTCAAGAAACATGAAAATATTAACAAAAATGAAATTTACAGTTTTATGTATGTAAGTTATGTATCAACATAAATTAAGTTCAGTGGTTGATTAAACATCAACTAGCAGTAATAGCGAATCAATCGAACTGACCTCAGAGTCTCGAGTCTGACATTGTGGATTTTGCAGAAAATCACACAGCAGCTTCACTCCTGAATCCTGCAGGTTGTGTTGCCACTCAGGTCCAGCTCTGTCAGGTGGGAGGGGTTGGACTTCAGAGCTGAGGCCAGAGAAGCACAGCTGATCTCTGACAAACTGCACCAACTCAATCTGAATAAAGAATAAAAGATACAGATAAAAATCCATTTATATTCCAATCAGATGTGTTCAGGTTTTAAATGTGTAGCTCAACATTACTATGTCCTACTTTAATGAGCTTTTCCCTAAAATGTGATCGAGTGACTTTGTCATTGTGTTATGGTGGATCATCATAATGTCAGCCTTCTACAGACATCGTCCAGAACAACATTCATACACCTGTTCATGTCAACACAGATTATTAACAAGTTACTCATTTTAGTGAAGTCTGGAATTAGAGGAGGTTTAGGATTATTTTGATCCTTTAAACAGCTGCAATTGGAGAAACACTGAGAGCAGACGGATTATAAACCAGCTCTGTGAAATGTTTCCCAGTGAAACCAGCTCACCAAACAACAGCAGCTCACTGAGAGGATCAGCAGAATATAGAGCAACTTCCCTTTTCACTGTGTGTGTGTGTGTGTGTGTGTGTGTGTGTGTGTGTGTGTGTGTGTGTGTGTGTGTGTGTGAAGGATCAATATTAACTATCAGACATGATTTGTTAAGACACATTGAAATCAACTGAGAACAAACAAATATTTCTACTTCAACAAGTAAACTTGATCAAATTAAAACAAATGTTAGTTCACAGGATCTTCTGTTTACAGGTTTGACCATTTATCAAAAATGATAAACATTAATTTACATTTTCTACAGTTTCTTTAAGAAACAGAAGACTTTAGTGAAAGCAGACTTGAAATCTGGTTCAATAAACATTAAAATATCAACAAAAGGAAAATTTACAGTTTTATGGATGAAGGGTATATGTATGAACATAAAAAAAATTCAATTCTTGATTAAACATCTTCAATAGTAACAGGGACTGAATGAACTGACCCCAGACTCTTCAGTCTACAGTGTGGATTTCGGAGAAAATCACACAGCAGCTTCACTCCTGAATCCTGCACTTTGTTGTCATTGAGCTCCAGCTCTCTCAGATGGGAGGGGTTGGACTTCAGAGCTGTGGCCAGAGAAGCACAGCTGATCTCTGACAAAGTGCACCAACACAATCTGAATAAAGAATAAAAGATGTAGATACAAATCCATTTATGATCCAATCAGATGTGTTCAGGTTTGTGTAGTTCAACATTACTACATCCTAATCAATGAGCTTTTCTCTAAAATTAGACTTTTGTCATTGTGTTATTGTGGATCATCATAATTAAAAGTAGGTTGTTTACCAATGTAATCTCTGTCAACAGTGTCATGCTTTGCTAGAACATGGATTTTGCAATACAGTCATTAATCTGGTCAATGTTTTGGAGTATGACTTGTCCCACTTGCCATCTTTGTGTAGTAGTTGCATCAGGGAGTCCTTTTTCTTTTCCATCTTATTTTTAAAATCCTTAAGCAGAGCTTGAATCTTTCTTTATTGTGACATTTTAACCTGTGTTAGGCCCTGTGTCCACATAGCTTCTTTTTTTCTGAGCTCCAGTGTCTCTTTTCAGTTGTTCCCAATGAGGAGTGAGCATTGGCAGCAGCAGGCGGTCACCCTGAAAAAGGTGTAGTGCCCAGCATCTTTCTTTACGGTGCTCTGCCCTTTTTGTGTGGCACTCTGAGCACTTCATGTTAGAAATTTCAACTTTTCAGAAAGGCTCTGGTGACGTGACCATCCCTTTTTTATTTTTCCTGTCCTAGGCGATAATTTTCGCTGAAGGGTGCTCTGATCAGGATTTTTGGGGCCAATCACAGATTGCTGGAAGTAATATCAGCAGATACCGGTCACTGATCAAAACTGACTACTTCTAACTGCGACGGAGCACGTCTTCTCATGCTGTTACCAAAGGGACCTTTCTCTCCACAGCGTTGGTCACAATCACTGGATGGCTTCTCAGAGTAACGAGACTTAATGTTGCGAGAATTGTTCTGCAGTACTGTGTGAGTTGTCTATGTCCCTGTCTTTCTTGTCTTTATCTAGCAAATAAATGGGCAGTCTCTCTGTGTTTATACAGAGGCTCAAGCTCTCTGTAGCTTGTTTTTACCTGTTATCATCAGATCTTCACAACCTTGTTCATATCCCTCACAAACTATAGAGCCTCATCAGTACTGACATCATCTTAACTGACTGTTGGACCACAATTTAAGTCTGTGGCAGCTGAAAAGACTGAAATGTCTCAGATTTGCACAAAAAGATTTGAACTGAATATATATACAAAACAAAGTCGGCGATAGTAAGCTACAGTTAGTGAACTGACCTCAGAGTCTCAAGTCTACAGTTTGAACTCTTCAATCCTTCCGACAGCAGCTTCACTCCTGAATCCTGCAGCTTATTTAGACTCAGCTCCAGCTCTCTCAGATGGGAGGGGTTGGACTTCAGAACTGAGGCCAAAGCTTCACAGTGAGTCTCTGAGAGTCCACAGCTGGAGAGTCTGTCATGACACATTTATAAGACATTATGGGGCGGGGGGGCACTTTACTTTTACTTCATGCATTTGATGACAAGACAGTTTGACATATTCAATGACACAAACATTTGCTCTTCACATTGGTGGTTCAGCTAGTCTTATCTCAGCTGTGATCACCATGTTGAGGATTACCTTAGTGTACTTGACCATAGTCAAATTGACTTGCCCCGTGCAACCCAGAGGGAGAATGTTAAACTTTTGTGGAAGACCAGCTCTAAAGCTGTACACAAGTTCATACACTCATAACCTCCCAGTGTCAGAAATGACTACAGAGATGACCACTTTCTTGTCTTTGTCAGGCATTGTAAGAAGAATTCACTTTTACTGCCAATGCAATGGTTGCAGCCATCCAAGTTAAACATTCCTGTTGTAAGCATCCCAGAGATTATTAGATTCGTTTGAGGCATGCGTACTTTCGATGCAAAACTGCACCAGGCTTAGAAGAGAATCCTACCTTCTTTGTGAATAACCTTTACCCATGTGTCTGCGATCACGCTGTAATCAGGACGCGTCAAGCACTACAGGATCATGTCATCACCCACATACTCCTTGCTCTGATATCCCAATGTCAGATAAAAAACAAACGGATAGTAAACCACAAAGGATCAGTGTTCATCATCTGTCAAGATGTTGTTGTCATAGAGACAACAACATGCGCAGCGTTTTTCTCTCAGCGCACAGCCAGAACTTTTCTGCCCTAAAAAAACAGTGTGAGGACACAGGACGAGAACAGCTGCTGTTTATTACTCTTAGCTATGGTTTAATGCACACCACCCCATGGCAGCTGTGTGAGTTGTCTCTGTCCATGTCTTTCTTGTCTTTATCTAGCCTGTCTTTCTGTGTTTATACAGAGGCTCAAACAGTCTGTAGCTTGTTTTTACCTGTTGTAATCAGATCTTCGCGACCTTACTCACATCCCTCACAAACTATAGAGCCTTATCAGTACCGACATAATCTTCACTGGCTGACGGACCATGATATGAGTCTGTGGCAGCTGAAAAGACTGAAATATATAGTAAGCTACAGTCAGTGAACTGACCTCAGAGTCTCCAGTCTACAGTTTGAACTCTCTAGTCCAGATGACAGCAGCTTCACTCCTGAATCCTGCAGGCTGTTGTAGCTCAGGTTCACCTCTCTCAGAGGGGAGGGGTTGGACTTCAGAGCTGAGGCCACAACTTCACAGTGAGTGTCTGAGAGCCCACAGCCGATGAGTCTGTCATGACACATTTATTACAAAATATGTTAGTATTATGAAAGAGGACACTTTACATTTACTTCATGCATTTGATGAGAAAACAGTTTGATATATTTTATGACACAAACATTTGCTCTTCAAGTTGGTGGTTCAGCTAGTCTCATCTCAGCTGTGAACACCATGTTGAGGATTACCTTAGTGTACTTGACCATAATCTAAGTGACTTGCCCCATGCAACCCTGAGGGAAAAATGTAAACTTTTGTGGAAGACCAGCTCTAAAGCTCACTGTGTTTGATATTATAATGTTATAATAATTCTCATCAATCATTCTAGTTCCTGCAGACTTTTCGGGTCCCCTAATGTCCACAGTCCGTCATTCAGTCTGTCACTGTGATCTGATCCCATGTCATCAATTACGACTAAACCAGCTGATATTAATTTGCACTTGTAGGGGGCAGGATTGCTTTCTAAATACTGACAGATTTCAGCTGGTTTCTTGGCTTTCCATGCTTTTTTTGCACCTCCTTTTCTTCATATGTTCAATACTTATTCTCTGATTGATTATTATTGATTTATTGATTTCTTTGTATGTGTGGATTACTTGGGTTGTTACCAACATCTATTGACAAATTCATGTCAATAGCCCCATCAGAAATATATTTACTGAGAAAAATGTTGACGCGTTCAATTCTTATTTTTCTTGCTGTATAATGTTAATCACATCTGGACATACATAGCTTTTCTGCAGTTCCTCACAGCTGGAATCAGTCTCAGTCGTCCCTGGTCTGTTGTGTTGAATTTCTTCAGGTTGAACTCATCTAGAACCTCTGACATCTGCAGCATGTAGGCCAGAGCTGAGCAGTCAAACACAGAGAGTTCCTTCTTTGATCTGTTCTCAGACATCAGGAACTTTTGGATCTCCTGATGGACTGAGCGGTCGTTAATCTCTGTCAGACAGTGAAAGATGTTGATGCTTCTGTCAGGAGAGATCTCATCACTGTTCATCTTCTTCAGGTTGTTGATGGCTCTCTGGATGCTGCTTGAACTGGTCTTTGTCTGACCCAGCAGTCCTTCTAAGAGTCTCTGGTTGGACTCCAGAGAGAGGCCATGAAGGAAGCGAACAAACAGGTCCAGGTGGCCATTTTTACTTTTGAGGGATTTCTCCATGGCTCTCCTGAGAAAGTCATCCAGGGATGAAGCATTTCCAAAACTCTGAGAAATCCTTTTGTGAAAAGACTTTTCCTTTGAGTCTGTGTGTTTCAAGTCTTTCTCCAGGAAGTCCTTCAGGACCTTTATGTTCCTGTTGGTGTAACAGTGGAACATGTAGACTGCAGCCAGAAACTCCTGAATGCTCAGATGAACAAAGCAGTAGACTGTTTGCTGGAAGATCACACTCTCTCTTCTGAAGATCTCTGTACAAACTCCTGAGTACACCGAGGCCTCTGTGACATTAAGACCACACCGCTCCAGGTCTTCTTGGTAGAACATGATGTTTCCTGTCTCCAGCTGTTCAAACGCCAGCCTCCCCAGCTTCAGAAGAACTTCCTTGTCAGCCTCCATCAGCTCCTGTGGACTCGTCTCATGTCCCTCATCGTACTTCTGCTTCTTCTTCTTTGTCTGAACCAGCAGGAAGTGTGAGTACATGTCAGTCAGGGTCTTGGGCAGCTCTCCTCTCTGGTCTGTAGTCAACATGTGGTCCAGAACTGTAGCAGTGATCCAGCAGAAGACTGGGATCAGACACATGATGTGGAGGCTCCTGGAGGTCTTGATGTGTGAGATGATTCTGCTGGACAGATCTTCATCACTGAACCTCCTCCTGAAATACTCCTCCTTCTGGTCGTCAGTGAAGCCTCGTACTTCTGTTACCCTGTCGACACATGAAGGAGGGATCTGATTGGCCGCTGCAGGTCTGGAAGTTATCCAGAGGAGAGCCGAGGGAAGCAGCTTCCCCTCGATGAGGTTTGTCAGCAGCACGCTGACTGATGACTTCTGTGTGACATCAGACACGACCTCACGGTTCTTGAAATCCAGAGAAAGTCTGCTTTCATCCAGGCCGTCAAAGATGAACAGAAGTTTACAGACAGCGAGCTTCTCTGCTGTCACCTTCTGTAATGTTGGATGGAAAACATGGAGCAGCCTGAGAAGACTGTACTGCTCATGTCTGATCAGGTTCAGCTCCCTGAACGAAAACAGAACCACCAGACGGACATGTTGGTTTTCGGAGCCCTCGGCCCAGTCCAGAGTGAACTTCAGCACCGAGAAGGTTTTTCCAACTCCAGCGACGCCGTTGGTCAGAACGACTCTGATGCGTCTCTGTTGGTCAGGAGAGGCTTTAAAGATGTCGCAGCACCTGATTGGAGTTTCACTGAAGGACTCAATCTTGGAAGCTGTCTCAAGCTGCCTCACCTCATGTTGGGTATTAACCTCTTCACTCTGTCCCTCTGTGATGTAGAGCTCAGTGTAGATCCTGTTGAGGAGGGTTCCACTTCCTGTTCCATCACTTCCTGTTCCATCACTTCCTTCAGTCACAAGTTCACATCTCCTTGTCAAACTTATCTTATATTCACGTAAATCCTTCTGCAGACCTCTATCAACTGGAAGAGAAGAAAAAATATAAGTTGAAAGAAAAATGGGCTGTTGTTTAAAGTCTGTCTCAGGCTGCTGTCAGTACAACAATGACAGAAGAGTGGCGTTACTAGTGTTCAGTCTTACTTTGTACAGTTTGTCTCTGACTGTCTGTCTGCCGTCCAGCTCTTAATCTGCATCTTTCTCCACACTGGGGACACGAGGCGTATACTGGACCAGACAGATCCCAGTGTGAGATGATGCACCAACTGCAGAACCAGTGTCCACAGCTGGTAGAGACCAGATCCTTCAGGACGTCCTGACAGGAAACACAGCAGGACGGCTGCTCCTCCACAGACACATGACTCCTCTTCTCTCTGTGAAGACATTTCTAAATGTAAAATGATTTGTTGGTTGTTGTCAGATTGAGTCAACACGTCTAAATGTCAGCTGGTCACAGAGAAAAGTAAAAGTATTGTTACTTTTCTGTTTGTATTCGGCATTCAGACTGTAATGAGAATGATTGTTCCTTTAAATTCAGCTCTCCTGCTGTCATAAACATTAATAATCCTGTTTTTTTTTTCATCTGACCTATTAAATGTGCTATTTGTAAGAGAAGTTGATTTTTGAGTGTCATTCCATTTCATCAAAAACGGACACTTTGGGATGGTGGCGTCCTAAAATCCAAAAGCATCAGTTTCTGACAAGTAGGGGACGAGACTCAAAAATCAACTTTTCTTACAAATAGCACCTTTTAAACCTTTCTTACTTTGTGTCTGAAGGTCCAGGTTCCTTACTGAAGAATATAGGGTCATCTCTGGACCGGTCACTCTTCATAGACACACAGCTGGATCCTGGAGACTTTGCTCTCTGTCTGTTGGACTGAACTCTGCAGATGCCAACATGTTTTTATTTATATCACATGAATTCCTGATAAGAGAAGCTCTAATTACACAGCTGCTGCTACGGTTGATAATTAAGAGGTTTATAAGTTTGTATTTGGCCCCTTAAATTAGTTTAGAGTTTTTGACGTGACTGACTGCTGTCACACATACTCAGAGGAAAGCAGAACAAATGATTTCTATTGGTGTGTGTCACAAGTTTTAGGTGGCAAATGCATTTTAGTAGCAGCAGAAGAAGTAGATTATATCAGTTCTCTTACTTTGTGTCTGAAGGTCCAGGTTCCTTACTGAAGAATATAGGGTCATCTCTGGACCGGTCACTCTTCATAGACAAACAGCTGGATCCTGGAGACTTTGCTCTCCGTCTGTTGGTCTGAACTCTGCAGATGCCAACATGTTTTTATTTATATCACATGAATTCCTGATAAAAGAAGTTCTGATTACACAGCTGCTGCTACGGTTGATAATTAAGTGGTTTATAAGTTTGTATTTGGCCCCTTAAATTAGTTTAGAGTTTTTTACGTGACTGATTGCTGTCACAGATACTCAGAGGAAAACAGAACAAATGATTTCTATTGGTGTGTGTCACAAGTTTTAGGTGGCAAATGGATTTTAGTAGCAGCAGAAGAAGTAGATTATATCAGTTCTCTTACTTTGTGTCTGAAGGTCCAGGTTCCTTACTGAAGAATATAGGGTCATCTCTGGACCGGTCACTCTTCATAGACAAACAGCTGGATCCTGGAGACTTTGCTCTCCGTCTGTTGGTCTGAACTCTGCAGATGCCAACATGTTTTTATTTATATCACATGAATTCCTGATAAAAGAAGTTCTGATTACACAGCTGCTGCTACGGTTGATAATTAAGTGGTTTATAAGTTTGTATTTGGCCCCTTAAATTAGTTTAGAGTTTTTTACGTGACTGATTGCTGTCACAGATACTCAGAGGAAAGCAGAACAAATGATTTCTATTGATGTGTGTCACAAGTTTTAGGTGGCAAATGCATTTTAGTAGCAGCAGAAGAAGTAAATAATATCAGTTCTCTTACTTTGTGTCTGAAGGTCCAGGTTCCTTACTGAAGAATATAGGGTCATCTCTGGACCGGTCACTCTTCATAGACATACAGCTGGATCCTGGAGACTTTGCTCTCCGTCTGTGTGGCTGAACTCTGCAAACAAAATGTCTTTATTCATATCACATGAATCTTTGATAAAGTCATTTAAGAAGCTCTGAATACACAAACTGCTGCTACTGTTGATAAATAAGATGTATAAAGTAGAACCTGACCAATGAACCTGCTGAACGATTTAATCGGCTGATTAAAGCCTGTCTGAGAATATTTATCGGACAAAAGTTGGATGTTTGGATAGAGGAAAAGTAATAATCTGGAAGATGTTCATGTAAATAAACATCTGTTAAGTCACTTTCTATTGTCAGTGCCTATGATTGAGCCTATGACCCGCTGATGAAAGCCCTTGCACTTGCAAGATGTACCGGGGTGTTGCCGGCAACTTTCTGTCCTGTTCTCTGCAACAACACCCACATGGCAGAAGGCTACTCCAGCTGAACGCAGGCGCCTGGTGGTTGAGGAGGTGCGCCACCAGGAAGAAGCAGACAGGGGTGCCAGAGCTGTGTCCCAAGCCAAGCAAGGCCGCTGGATGAGGTGGGATGGCGTGGAGAGGAGGAAGATCACTTGGAGCGAGCTATGGAACATGGAGTCCAATATGCTGAGCTTTACCATCAGAGCCACATATGATGTCCTGCCCTCTCCAGCCAACCTACATCTCTGGTTTGGTGAGGATCCAGCCTGTCTCCAGTGTCTTGCCCCAGCAACCCTGAAACACATCCTGGCGGTTTGCAAGACCAGCCTTACTCAAGGTAGATACACCTGGCGCCATAACCAAGCGCTGAAGTGCCTGGCTGCTGCACTGGAGAGTAGCCATCGATGAGGCGTTCAAAAGGAAATGGTTGCAATATGCAAACTTGGCTGCCGAGGCAGAGGACCGGGGCTGGAATGTTTTTGTGTGTCCAGTGGAAGAGGGGCTGCAGGGGCTTTGTAGCCAGTTCAACCTCAAGGCTACTAAAAGAGGTTGGAATAAGAGGACAGGCTCAGTGGAAGACCATCAAAGAGCTCGCAACTGCTGCGAAAGAAGCAGCCACTGGCTGTGGTTGAAGCGGAAGGAGACGGTATGGGCTGCCAAGTGACCTCATGGAGCCTCCAGCACGACACACACCCAGGTCTGATCAGCCTGTGGTGGGCCATCCTCGGGTGAGGGTGTATTGTGATAAAAGGCCGAAACACCCAATGAGGCCGGGGTGCACAACTGATGATGTATCGTACTGGAGGCACCAGGCAGTACTCCCCCCCCCCCCCAATCCGGACCCTAACCCAAGAAGACATCTCCATCAACAGTGTTGTGCTGATTTTATCAAGGGATTCTGAACACCTAGTCCTAGTAAACATACTATCGACCTAATACTACGAGGAAAACAGAACAAATGATTTCTATTGGTGTGTGTCACAAGTTTTAAGGGCCCCACACACCGGGTCCGACGTCGGACGTCTGAAGCGTTAGGAGAGAGTCGGACGAGTTCGGGAGCTGCTCTGTTCGGTGTGTTCAGCTGCGTCTGATCCGACTGAACATGCGAAGTCGGACGTCTGAGTTAGGAAGCCGTCGGATACTCTGATTGGTTGTTAGCTAGCTGTTCAGCGACCATTCTGATTGGCGGTGTGCCAGCGAATCAGCGCGGCGTGTGGGAGGGGCGGCGGAAGTGACGATGGTAAACAAACCACATAAACAGAGACGGCACAGAGTTACAAACAACACTTCGCCGTTCGTTATTTTGGGGATAAACCAACGTATGTTTGGAAGCCATGGCTGTGTGGACCGAGGACTTTGAGGAGCAGCTGGCTGCCCTGGTGGAAGAGAGACCACCGTAATATGACATCACGCAAGTAATGCTGAGCCAACGCTGTGTGTGCTTTGTTCTGATAAGCTACGGTCCGCACTCCGTTCCGTCATTTCCTGTTTTTATGTTTTGGGTGACTGGCACGAGACTAGCGCCACCCGATGTTTAGGAGACTTATTGCATTTCGAGCATGCGCAGAACGTATACGCTGCTGTGTAGCCGGGGCGGTGTGTTTCAATGCAACTTTTCTACCGAACGGATCCGACGGAGTGGTCGGAGAAGGAAGTCGGATAAGGAAGACGTCAGACCCGGTGTGTGGGGGCCCTTAGGTGGCAAATGCATTTTAGTAGCAGCGGAAGAAGTAGATTATATCGGTTCTCTTACTTTGTGTCTGAAGGTCCAGGTTCCTTACTGAAGAATATAGGGTCATCTCTGGACCGGTCACTCTTCATAGACACACAGCTGGATCCTGGAGACTTTGCTCTCCGTCTGTTGGTCTGAACTCTGCAGATGCCAACATGTTTTTATTTATATAACATGAATTCCTGATAAAAGAAGTTCTAATTACACAGCTGCTGCTACGGTTGATAATTAAGAGGTTTATAAGTTTGTATTTGGCCCCTTAAATTAGTTTAGAGTTTTTGACGTGACTGACTGCTGTCACAGATACTCAGAGGAAAGCAGAACAAATGATTTCTATTGATGTGTGTCACAAGTTTTAGGTGGCAAATGGATTTTAGTAGCAGCAGAAGAAGTAGATAATATCAGTTCTCTTACTTTGTGTCTGAAGGTCCAGGTTCCTTACTGAAGAATATAGGGTCATCTCTGGACCGGTCACTCTTCATAGACAAACAGCTGGATCCTGGAGACTCTGCTCTCCGTCTGTGTGGCTGAACTCTGCAAACAAAATGTCTGTATTCATATCACATGAATCCTTGATAAAGTCATTTAAGAAGCTCTGAATACACAAACTGCTGCTACTGTTGATAAATAAGATGTATAAAGTAGAACCTGACCAATGAACCTGCTGAACGATTTAATCGGCTGATTAAAGCCTATCTGAGAATATTTATCGGCCAAAAGTTGGATGTTTGGATAGAGGAAAAGTAATAATCTGGAAGATGTTCATGTAAATAAACATCTGTTAAGTCACTTTCTATCGTCAGTGCCTATGATTGAGCCTATGGATGCATAATGCATTTTAGTAGCAGCAATAGAAGTAGATAATATCAGTTCTCTTACTTTGTGTCTGAAGGTCCAGGTTCCTTACTGAAGAATATAGGGTCATCTCTGGACCGGTCACTCTTCACAGACACACAGCTGGATCCTGGAGACTTTGCTCTCCGTCTGCTGGACCAGAGCTCTGCAGTCACAAACATGTTTTTATTCATGAATCCTTCATATACAATACACAGACTGCTGCTCCTGTACAACATCTCAAGAACGCCTTCAGGGGGTTTCTTCAAATTTGGCACAAATGTGAACTTTGACTCGAGGATAAACTGATCACATTTTGGAGGATTTTTGTCAAAGTTAGCCAAACACTACACTTGGACTCGAGGGTGAACTGTTTAGATTTTGGAGGTCGAAGGTCCTTCAGTACCATACTGTAGCTTTTAGGAGCTCCACCTTCTGTAAAGCGGAGGCATATAACTGCCAGGCGGTAGTTCTAGTCTTACTTTGTGTCTGAGGGTCCAGGTTTATTACACGACTGCAGGTTCATCTTTGGAAATGTCTTTCTTCATCAACAGACGGCTGGACGCTGGAGGTTCTGCTCGGTCCTCCTCTTCCTCCAAACAAACGCTCATGATCTGATCTGAAGTCAGTCTGAGAGGAGAAACAGTGACACTGACTGTGAGCTCAGGACAAGAATCATATGACAAGTTTGTTCAAAAGTCAACACAAGACAGAAGAGTTAGTAACACAATCTCTCTCTCTCTCACACACACACAATAGTATAATAAAATCATAAAGATCTTATCAGCGTCTTCGATCTACATGTTTTCTTTAGTTACAGTAGTTTTAATATGGATTCTTCAGCCAATCAGGACTTTGTGTCCACAGATAAATCAAACACTTCATTCCAACAGTTCTGTCCACAGAGAGAATCTGACTCTGGGACAGAAACATGATGTAAATGTTGTTCTAACACTCACCCTGCACTGACCTCAGCGCTCCTTCTGCTCCGTCGACTCAAAATGGAGTCTGAATTGAACCTGGACCTTGATCACCTGGTCAGTGTTGCTCCTCCCCTCTCCATTGACAGGAAATCAATTGTGTGTGTGTGTGTGTGTGTGTGTGTGTGTGTGTGTGTGTGTGTGTGTGTGTGTGTGTGTGTGTGTGTGTGGTGCTCACACAGATCAGCTGTTTAACATGGCGGGTTTACGAGCATCTCTTCTGCGTTAAAAGGACTGAGTTTTATTTTACAATGTTTGTTTTTGAAAGATGTTTAAATTTATGAAAACAGCAGAGTTGTTTTAAACTAAATCAAACGGAGCTTCTTCACTTTAATGCAACAGAACTTTCCAACTCTTTTGTCCAGCTGCTGGTTTGACATCTGCTGTTGAGCCAAACAGCTTGTTGTAAATTATTTGTTAATAATGATCAGATACATTTTATTTTTTACTGCTGTTAAAACATGAATGTAATGTAACAGACTGACCCCTCAGCACCTCCACCTGTGACTGACTCCCTTCAAGTTTCTCTCTCTGACTGAACTGAGACGAATTCAATCGCTACGTTAACTCCTCGTTAACACACTTGTTTGCAGAGTTCAGGCCTACAGACAGAGAGCACAGTCTGCAGGATCCATCTGTCTGTCTGTGAAGAGGGACCGGTCCAATCTAGACTTGTAGTCAAGACCGCCTAAACCGAGACCAAGACTCGAGACCAAGACCGAGACCAAGACCAAGACCAAGGCCGAGACAGACCAAGTCAAGACCAAGACTTGTTCAGCTCGAGACCGAGACCGATACCGAGACCAAAAAAAGACTATTTTTTTGCCATTTTGCATGAGTTGTAGAACCCGCACGCAGGTGCACCAAAAAATGCATTAAATTAAATGCAAAAGACAAATAGTTTATAGTACAAATAGTACAAAATTGTACTTCAAATTGTACATTAACAAGAGGAAGAACTGGTCACCTTGATGTGTGCAATGGCATCTCAATTATAACACACTTTATCAAGTTGTAGTTGCAGCTGTAGTTCAGTGGGACAAGAACAATATAACACAGACATCACAAAGAACAGATACATAAACATATACATTCAAACTGTAGAACAAAAGGCAAACTACATCATGAATGCATTTATGTCTTGAGTAGACTTGTAGTCAAGACCGCCTAAACCGAGACCAAGACACTACCAAGACCAGAGAGTATCAAGACCAAGACCAAGACCAAAGACTGTCGAGGCCGTGACAAGACCAAGACCACGGAAAAGTGGTCTTGAGACCGAGACCGGTCTCGAGAACTACAAGTCTAGTCCAAACATGATCCTCTATTCTTCAGTACGGAACCTGGACCCTGATGGGATATGTGTCCAGAACTCTTCCCTCAAAGGCCACGGTGTGATTTGATCACCGCTCCTCAGGATTTCTACAGTCGTACGGTCGTGTCGCTCCACATTCAGCTGTGGTTCTGGAGCGTTTTGCTTCGTGGGCCACTCTCACTGAGCAGAACCTGGTCTTTGTGTTCTGGCCTCATTCACAGTGAACGTCACTCAAAACACAGCGTCGGTGAAAAAGCAGAGATTCATCATAGAATCATGTTCACGTGTTCACTGGAGCTGGAAACAGTTCAACTGTTGGCGCAGGTTAAATACGCTGTGTGAAGAGAGTCATCCAGGGATTAGACTGTACCGACCCTCCTCTCCCTCTGAGCCGGCGTTAATGAGGCTCTCAGTGTTTGTTAGTGAGATGAAAATACCCACAATCCCTCAGGAGAAAATTAACCGCCAGTCTCCAGAGATTATACAGAACACAGAACGGTGGGAAGCTGCTCGCTGCAAAATATGTCAATCTTAATTGTTATTATCATCACCGTTTAATAACTTCTTCATTTTTATTTACATTTTCAGATTCTTATTTGAGTGAGACAGACGCCGACGGCTCCCTGTGGATCAGACTATTCTCTGAGCTTCACAGTAGGTAATAACATGCACTCTCCAGAGAATAGACCGGACCCACGCTTGTTGTTCATTAATGAGGAAAGACATTGTAAAGATATCTAGGTCATCATATACAGCGTCTCTCCAGGAGAAAAATAAAGTACAGCAGACAAGCTTCGAGCTGAGGTGACTGAACCTGTTTCCAGGTGATAGACATGTCCCACTGGATTGGTCTATTCTCAGGTGGTGTCTGTAATGGGAACTGGCAACTGTAGCCAAGGAGCAATGGTTATAAATAAAGTTCTCTGTCCAGAGAGTAGACTAGATCAAACTCACGCTCACACCTCAGTGGAAACATCAAACCACCAGGGAATAAGATTTAGGTACAGACTAATCCCTGGACAGTCAGGGTGGGATGACGTTAAATCTCCATGATGCAAAGTGTAAAAGTGACACAAGATTCAAAACAACGACTCATGAAGCCATAAATACTGCGATCAAGGACAAATCTGACATTAACAAAGAATTTAAAAGTTCTAATCTTGTTTAAATTCAAGGATAAAATACACAAATCCAGGATTAATCTTGGATTAGAAATATGGTTACCAATTTGCTGTAATCCAGAACTGAATTATTATCAAGCCAATATGAAGCCTGCACACTGAATCTGCAGGATATCTTCTAATCCAGGACAAACACAAACACTAACTATGGTTCATGGGTTTCAGGATACATTCTAATAGCATGACAGGTGCATGATGGGAGGTGAAGTCCCACCTGATGGTGTTTGACAGCAGCTTCACTCCGTCTCTTCTCTCTTTACATTCTCTACTGTCTCCTCCTGCTGCTCATCGATTGGCTGAATATTAATGTCATCTGTATGAATTGAGGCCGAGGAAACACACTGTCTCATATCATTTCAGTCACACACACACACACACACACACACACACACACACACACCTCTGTCCTATCACTGGAGCTCCAGCCAATTAGCTAATGGCTCGTTAAGGACCGCGTCCATTAGAGCATCTAATCAATCAATTAAGCAGAGCAGACGAGGGGTCGATTGATCCGCTTCAACTCTCCTATTGATCACATGATGCGGTCACCACGGCAACCGCATGGGACAGAAATGACGAGGCTGAGTCAGCAGAGTGTGTGTGTGTGTGTGTGTGTGTGTGTGTGTGTGTGTGTGTGTGTGGTACCTGCAGTCAAAGTGAAAGATATCTGCTCATGACACATAAATGATGATGAAACGTTGGTGTGTCTCTCACAGAACTCAGCTGAGGTCCAGGTTTGGGTCCAGGTCCAGGTCTTGGTTCCGTGCAGATAAGACAACAGTGACTGTTGGTGTGAGAAGAGATTTTATCAACATTTAACTGAGGTCATAATGTTTGATAATGTTCAGTTGGTCCTCGTCTCGTCCTGAGAGGTGGTTCAGAAACCGGCCCCTCATCCTCTTAGGCTCTACAGGACCACCTTGTTCTGACAGGACGACTGCTGATTGGACTCAGCTTGATGTATTGATCTTCTGATGGTCTGATCACTTTGATACACCTGATCCATTTTCTGTGAAGAGTTCTAGAGTTCCTAGAATCCTTTAGACACAGTTTGAGATGGAGCGAGGTCATCGTCACCTTTCATTTACGTTCTGATTGTTTCCAGGTAATCAGGAAAGCAGGATTTTACTGTTGTAGCTGGTTCAGGTGGAGCTCGTTATGAACCATTGTTGTAGGACTGACACTAATGATTATTAATGGATTGATCCAAAATGAAACTGATGATAAAATGTTTGCCGTTTCAATACAGTTAATATCCATAACTCAGCCTTCAGGTGATGTTTCTTCATAATCAGGACAGACGGACTTTATTTCATAGTTTTCTCTTCATTTTCTGTAAAATGTGTTTGTGAAGCTGGTCCTCACAAACACACAAAAACAAGAAGCCACAAACACAAACAAAGTGTGAGCAGCCAACACACACACACACACACACACACACAGACACACACACACACCAACAGTGGAACAGTTCTGTCTGCTGGTGTTTGAACACAGCTTCATCAGCAGAAGGTTCAGCTCTCTGTCTGGAGTCCAGTGGGCCTGATGCCACCAAATTAATGAGACTTTATGGGCAGCAGTCCCAGAGTACACACACACACACACACACACACACACACACACACACACACACACACACACACACACACACACACACACACACACACACACACACTGTCTTCACATGGTTGCGCTCATTGTGTGTCTGTGTTGTATTGTTGTATTGTTTCAGTCTGAAAACATGTGACTGACGACAAAGTGACAAAATGTTTCTTCAACTAACATTTAATTATTCTGAAGAAACGATTCAGAGCTGAAGGTTTGTCTGTGGTACTTTTACTGCATGAAGCTGACAGTACTGCAGTACTTTAACTGTGAATGCAGTACTTGTACCTGTAACGGAGTACACTGCTGGTGACTGGCTGTCTGTGACAGCGGCGGCAGGACGATGACATCATGGTTCAGTTTAATGGTGAGGTCATGCAGCAGTTATTACTGATGGAGGCAGACACTGTACTGACATAGAATATTCTAGTGTGTGTGTGTGTGTGTGTGTGTGTGTGTGTGTGTGTGTGTGTGTGTGTGTGTGTGTGTGTGTGTGTGTGTGTGATCTCATCATTAATACATGTCATCATTTCCACTCTGAGTGTTTCGGACCTCCTGCAGACACAAACCAAAGCTGCTCTGATCCGATCTGTCTGGTTCTGAGTTCTGCCTCCTGTTCTTTGTCTTCCACCTTCACACCTGTTATTTCAGTGTCATCTGTATCCGGATACGTTATCCAGATGATGAACGATCCCGTCTTTATCTGTGTGTCGCTGCGTCCTCGTTGACCTCGGTGACATCAGCTCTCTGTCCTGAGGTCCGGTGGGTCGGTGGGTCGGTGGCAGTAAATCAGCACCAGCCTTCAGAAAATCACAGTTTTGTGAGTTGTTGAGTCAGAAACTATAAAAGTGTGTGAACCGACAGTTGTGCTTTATGTTGGTGAATGTGTCGCAGCGTTGGCTGAAGAACAAAGTCAGGGTTGATCTGTGCATCACTTCTTGTTCTGGTTCTGGTTGAGTTAAAACTGGTTGTTTCATGACATCAGAACAAACGTCCTCATTAACACCTGACAGGTTGGTCCTGTGGAGATCAGGACATGCTGACAGTTTGTGCTGTGGATCAGAAACAGACTCAGGTAATCGTGTTTACAGTAAGCTGCTCATTAACCGACGACCTGCCTCACGTTTATTCAATTATGGGAGATAATAACGTAGCTGAAGTCGTCCGTGTGTCTCTCAGCGTCTCTGGTGCTGCTCAGCTCACTGATCCGTTCGTGGCAAAACATTTATTTTAGAAGCTGAATAATAAAAAGTTCCTTCTTTATGTATCTGAATAGATGTTCTTTAATGATTTTAACTCCCTCAGCTGGAAGCAGCTGAACCGCCCAGCAACAGCCGAGCAGCTCCTGCATCATTTATGATTGGGTGTCAGCCGGTCACGTGACGCTGCGTGTCATGTTTAATGAATAACGTCTGGTCATCACGTTAAACCAGCCGGTCAGTGCAGACACACGGCGTTTACCTCCATCTCCCCACCGCAGGAAGACTGACTGACTGACTGACTGACTGACTGACTGATCGACTGACTGACTGACTGACTGACTGATTCGACTGACTGACTGACTGACTGACTGACTGACTGACTGACTGACTGACTGATCGACTGACTGATCAACTGACTGACTGACTGACTGATCAACTGACTGACTGACTGACTGATCGACTGACTGACTGACTGACTGATCGACTGACTGATCGACTGACTGACTGACTGACTGATCAACTGACTGACTGACTGACTGAACGACTGACTGACTGACTGATCGACTGACTGACTGATCGACTGACTGAACGACTGACTGACTGACTGATCGACTGACTGACTGACTGATCGACTGACTGATCGACTGACTGACTGAGCCACTTCTTCTTCTTCTTCTTCTTCTTCTTCTGCTCAGTTCGGCGTGTTGGTTGGAGACTCGCTCTTCATCGCAGGAAGTTGAAAGTTATTTTTAACCAACACAACTTAAAGACATGTGAACTTTACAACATGTAACGTGCAACACAGAACCTCCATCAGAACCCTGATAGTGTACTGAGCTGAACACCAGGTCCAGTTTCTCCAGTGATGGTGAAGGAAACATTTCATTTTATTTTATTATTAGAAAATGAACCTGTTCGCCAAGTTACTTCCATAATGTAACGTGTTACACATTACTAGCTGGTTGTCATTTGAAATAATATAATATTCCTCTGTGTGTGTGTGTGTGTGTGTGTGTGTGTGTGTGTGTGTGTGTGTGTGTGTGTGTGTGTGTGTGTGTGTGTGTGTGTGTGTGTGTGTGGGAACCAGAAGCATCAACGTTAATAATAATGCTGTTACTGTGGTCTCCATGGCAACATGAGCTTCCTACAGCTGGTTCTGGTTCTTCTGATCTCAGATGTTAAACTCCTCTCAGGCTGATGTGTGAAGAACGTCAGATTAGATATATCAAGATCAGATTAAATATATCAAAATCAGATTAAATATATAAAGATCAGATTAAATATATCAAGATCAGATTAAATATATAAAGATCAGATTAAATATATAAAGATCAGATTCAATATATAAATATTTAAGTAATCTATTACTTTACCACTGTTACTCCAAACACTGGTTCACCTGTCACAGCACTGTAATCCTCCATTAAACTGACACACACACACACACACACACACACACACACACACACACACACACACACACACACAGCATCTCATTCATAACTGTAATCCTCACTACTGCTAATCCCTCTCTCTCCTCTTCCTCCATTTCCATTTAGCATCATCTCTTCTTCTTCTTCTTCTTCTTCCTTTCCTCGTTACATTTCCTCGGCTTTCCTTCCTCTCCGTCCTTGTTTCCTCTCCTCTTTCTCCTCTTTCTCCTCTCTGCTCCTTCATCTTTCTCTTCTCTCCAAAGTCCGTTCGTTGGTTCGTTCTCCTCATGGCTGTATTTCCCTAATCGTTTTATCCATGCACCATGACTGAAAACACACACACACACACACACACACACACACACACACACACACACACACACACACACACTCCAGCAGAAGGACACATTACCCCCTGTGTGAACCGACTCAGCTCTGCCAGGATCAGGGGGGCTGCACAGCACTGATAACAACACACACACACACACACACACACACACACACACACACACACACACACACACACACACACACACACACACACACACACACACACACACACTCAGGAGGGTTTAGTCGTCTCTGGTTTAATGTTGCAGCTGATCGATGAGTCTGAAATATAATGCTGTTGGAACAGACGACAGTCAGAAGACAGACTCGGCGATCAGACTGCTCGACTTCAACACTCGATTGTCCCAAAACGTCCGTGTGACAACAGCGAGGGCGGCTGAGACAGACTTCAGAGCATCACAGTCGCCGGCTTCTCCTTTATGCATGAAGGTGTCAGTAAATCAAACACAACTCAACAACAGCGACAGCTACAGAGCTGCCAGCGCCCCCTGAAGGCCTCACGGATCCTGACAGCCACAGCAAACAAACACTGGAGGTTCAGCTGCGTCTCCGTGTGGGAGCCTGCTGAACCGACGCATTCATGTAAACATCAGTCCAACAGGCCCGGTTCACTCCTGCTGTCAACATCAGTCCAACAGGCCCGGTTCACTCCTGCTGTCAACATCAGTCCAACAGGCCCGGTTCACTCCTGCTGTCAACATCTGTCCTGAGTGATCCCATCACCTGGTGGAGTCCAGGTGATGGGATCACTCAGACCACATACAGAGGAGGTCTGGACCACATGGTGGACAAACATGACACCCAGCTGACGTCCTCTGTGAGGGAAGAAGAAGAAGAAGAAGAAGACGAAGAAGAAGAAGAAGAAGAAGAAGAAGACGAAGAAGAAGACGAAGAGGAAGAAGAAGAAGACGAAGAAGACGAAGAAGAAGACGAAGAGGAAGAAGAAGAAGAAGAAGAAGACGAAGAGGAAGAAGAAGAGGAAGAAGAAGAAGATGAAGAAGAAGAAGAAGAGGAAGAAGAAGAAGACGAAGAAGAAGAAGACGAAGAGAAGAAGAAGAAGAAGAAGACGAAGAGGAAGACGAAGAAGAAAAAGACGAAAGAGAAGAAGATGAAGAGGAAGAAGAAGAAGACGAAGAAGAAGACGACGAAGAGGAAGAAGACGAAGAAGAAGAAGAACACTGTCTGTTTCATCTGATCCAACCATTGAACCAGTCACTACACCAGCACCAGACTCCCTTAACAAATGTGTCAGTTTAGTGAGTTGTTGAGTTGGAGACACTTTATAAACTCTGTGAAACTCTGTCTCTGACTCATTCTGCATTATTTGGACCTTCTTGTTAGATTCAGCAGATGTTCTACACTGTGATTGATCGCTCAGGACGGATGCTGATAACATATCTGAACTGCCTCTGTGTCCAGTGAAGAAGAGCTGATGAAGCTTCTCACTCTTCAAACACACTTTCTACTGTAAGTACAGCTGGAGAGGACACACACACACACACACACACACACACACCACTACACAGTGTGTGTGTGTGTGTGTGTGTGTGCACCATGATGACTAATTTATCTCTCCATCGCTCGGCCACTCGCCTCGGCTGCTTTTTAAAAAATTGCACTTTTATCCAGTTTTCCATTGGCCACCAGGAAAATGTCATTAGCCAATCAGATGTGCCACTGCCTCTCTCTAGCTCTGCTCCGCCCGGCGACCGGAGGAAACCCTTTTAACGAGGTATAATGTGTGATTTAGGACGACTGGAGGGGGGAGGGGGTGAGGGGGAGGTGAGGGAGGAGAGGCTGCGTGAAAACAGACTCAGGGAAGAAGAAGAAGAAGAAGAAAACATAAAAACAGACAGAGAGGGAGATAAAATGACTTTATGAGCGCTGACATTTTTATGAAGCAGACAAAACACTGTGTGTGTGTGTGTGTGTGTGTGTGTGTGTGTGTGTGTGTGTGTTTCTGTCTTTATGGGGTCTTCAGAAAAAGGAAAGTGTGTTTGGTGTTTCTCTCTGGTGCCCCCAGCAGCTCCTCACTGGTACTGCAGTGAGTTTGACCCGTGTATATTTATTTATTGACAGCTGGAAACATCTTCTTCCGTCTACATCCGTATCAATAGACATCAATAGACCATATTCACATGGTGGCCATTATCCACTGACGTCACACTTTAATGTCGTCCTGCTGTGTTTCCGTCCTACGAATGCAGAATCTGACAAACTGTGATCATTTCACAGCTGAGAAGACGGAGCTGCAGCGACGTCGAGCTGTATTTAAAGGTCAAACAACATATTTGATGACCTATTAGCTTACGTTAGCATCAAACCACTTCCTAGCTAACATTACCGTTTAATAGTGTCACATGATACTGATAAGAAAGAAGTAAATTAATGGTTCTCTGTGGAACTTCTGTGTTGTTAGTTTACGTCTGTTTTGTGTCGTCGTCCACAGAACAGTTCTGGAGACTTGATTTAAACATCAGATGTCTCCGTGCAGCTCGTCTGCTGTGATCACAGTCTGCAGCAGAGACACATCACTAACTGATCTGAGAGCAGATTTACACCTTTATTAACATGAAGTCTTCATGTAGCTGCTGAGCTAACAGTGTTAGCGTGCACACCGTCTGAAGTGGGTGCACGAGGGTGACAGTTTCCACACTGAGGTGAAGCCTGACTGTGACGACTCAGCATCATTTCTGACACATACACACACACACACACACACACACTATCATACACTGTATTTAAAGTAAACTATTCTCTCTGTAGTTATGGGGAAATCCATTTTTAAACACTTATTGATGATGAGATCAGAGCTTCACATTGTATTTTTAGTTCGGTGTGTTGGTTTGTTCTCAGCGTGTGAAACTGCTGCTGTTATGATATTTTCCTCAGGGATCAATAAAGAACTTTATCTCTGTACACATTAATAATTTACTGTGGAACCAGTCTGACCAGTAACACGAGAGCCTTGGCCACAGAGACAGGGAGGTGGCCTGTTCATGGAGAAACAGTCAGAGTGAGATGTCTGTTTTCATCCTCCTCTCTGCCTCCAGAGTTCAGTGGTTTTCTGCAGACAGTGTCTCCCCCTGCTGGTCAGGAGAGGAACTGCGCCGTGTAGTGTGATTACTAATCCTAATGTATATTTGTGTGTTTATTTTCCTTATGTTTTATTGTTTAATATTAACTTATTGTTCTACACAAACAAAACCTTTAATATGTTTTTAAATACATGATTTGTTTTTATATTATATTTGACTGTTTCCTCTGTAAGAGTGTCCTCAGTGTTTTATTAATGTCAGTATATATATTGATGAAGGTCATGGTGATTTAAGTGCTGTATCGTGGACCATGATGAATGTCACTAGTAACGGCAATATCCCAGACTCCCTTACTAATCGCGTTATTTTAGGAGTTGTTGCATGATGAGGAGAAACTTTACAAACTTTGTGAAACAGCTACAGAAAATTTGAACTCTTTGGTCCCTTCATGTAAATTCGGCATTAAGTAGAATATATTAAGATGTTACTTTTCTTATAAAAGTGTCGATTTGGGTAGTAGGCTACTTCTTTGGGGGGAAAAGAAAGTGGCGAACTTGACCAGACTTCCTTACAAAAACTCTCAATTTTAAGACTTGTTCATTAGAAGGAACTGTATAAACTTTGAGAAACGCTGTCTACAACACATTTGTATGTATTTGGGCCTACTTGTTCATTCGGCAAAAAAAAACTCAGATTATGACCTCATGTCTGTTGCTGTATTTTGAATCCATAACATCAAAATGACAAAAAAGCTCTTTGACGGAGAATTCATGACGTCTGACGCAATGAGTTGTCACATATTGACTCCTCCCATATGTTTCGGCGTATCCAATCACGTGCCGGGATCGGGATGAGCTGGCATTAAACGCCGGAAGTGTTTACAACAGGAAGCTATGCTAACAGGCTAATATCCTGCCTGTGCTGAGTGTTTAAAGCTGAACAGCAGCTTGTTGTCTCTGAGTTTGTGTCTGCGGGAGTTTCTGAGGTGAGTCTGACTAAACACTGCTGTCTGCTGTTAGCACACAATCCGCCAGCTAACATCTGCTAACTGCTTTAGCTTGCTAACTTTTAACTAGTTTGTTAGTTAACCGGAGCGAAGTTATCGTCACGATGTCATTAACCAGCAGCTGCGACACAAACGTTCACACCACACACACCTGAGAAAGTGTCCAGCTAATGAAGACACGAGTTCTGTTAAACGACCCAAAACAAACACTTTCCAGTGAGTAGACGGAGCCTGCGAGCTAGCTGGCTAACTGAGGTTCAGCGAACACAGGGGGGCGTCAGGTTAGCATGCTAGCTAGTTGAGGTGCTCTGTCACATTCCAGGAAATAGACGTTAGCAGGATCATTATGTTCCAAGTTGGAGGTTTGAAAATATTCAGTAAATATAATAAACATAAACGATTATTAGCGGATGTAGCTCGTTAAACTTCAGCTGGTTGGTTTGTGTTTATCAGACAGATTTGCATTTATTTCAATAAGTAGTCGAGCCTGTTTCATGTGGTCGTAAAAAGTGAATCTGTATTTTAACTTTTGCTCCGCGGGTGTAGAGATGTGCGGAGAAACCAGCTGATTAATTAGAGCTGTAGTGTGAAGAGAGGCAGACATGTTGAGCTGCTGTTTCTGCACTGTAACGTGTTTCTGCACTGTAACGTGTGCTGGCAGCAGCTGCAGCCAGCTGACACTCCCCCTCAGCTCTGACTCACTGAGGACAGGTGACACAGACCAGGTGAGACCACTACAGCTGCAGGAAGGAAGGGCTGGACAGTGTGGTCTTTAAAAAGATGACAATAAGGGGCTCATACCGATTACTACAAATCAAGGAGACTGAAATCTGATATTTGGGGCAGATATATTGATGATAAAATGACTTTGAGGCCAACACTGACTGTTTGTTTGAGAAAGCTGAAGTGTTTCAATGTCTCGGATTGGCCTGGTGAATAAAAAGAGGCTGGTAAATTAAATAAAGATGGTGAAGGCCATCAGACAGACCCTCACCCCCTCTGCAGAGCGTCCACTGCTGCCATCAGCTGTCGGGTTCTTAGACAAGATGTAGGTTTAGTTGCTGTAGCATTAAACAGAGACTGATGGACTCGTATGGTTTAAGCCCAAAGGACAGATAACTGTTGTCAAACTCCATCAGCCAGATTGTAGAAATGATTTAATCTCTTTGGAATGATTTAGGAAAAGTTAAGGAAGAGTTGAAAACACAGTGAGTCAGTTCAGATAGTGTTTGTGTGTAAATGGGTCAGAATATGACATTTTAAATATAATTCAGCTGCAGCCTCTCTGACATCATCAGCAAACAGCTGAGAGGATTCATCACTGATCAATCAATCAGTTCAATCAGTTCAATCAGTTCTCAGCCAGCTGACAAAGATTCTGCTTCCAGCTTCTGAAATGTGAAGATGTTCTTTCTTCCTTTGATGGTGAGCTGAATGTCTTTGTGTGCTGGACTGGTGGCAACATATTAAGTTACCAAACTGCATTCTGGGAAAATGTAATTGGCATCATGAAGACTAAACCGATTATCTCAGTTCCAGTGTGAGAGGAATGTCTGGGTGCTGTTCTCCTCTCAGCCTCTGACGGACTGAATCACCTCCACATGTCGTCTGTGTGTAATCATCAATAATTCAGAAGGAACTGATAATAAATGATCTTCTGTTGTGATCTGATTTCAAATTCAAGATGCCTCAAACACACTGAAGTGTGAAATGTATCATTAACAGCCACAGTCATTAATTTTTAAGATCAGTTGTGTCAAAATAATTGTGATTAACGATTAAATTGTGTTTTTCGCTCCGTGATGTTAGTTTATGTTTTACAGTGATTGTAATGAGGTCGTTAAAGGAGCTTAATTAATCCTGAGGTCGTTCTGAGGCCGTGTTAGTATCTTTAGTACAGAGGTTTATTGACCTGTGGTTCTTCTCACCTGGCCCAGGTGAGTTCTGTGCCTCCTGCTCAGTGTCAGGATGAGTCTGCAGTGGACGGCGGTGGCCACCTTCCTCTACGTCGAGGTCTTCTTCGTGCTGCTGCTCTGCATCCCCTTCATCTCCCCCAAGAGGTGCGTTCACACTAAACTGTTTCACTGTGTTTATATGTGGCGGACCCTGCCACCTCTCTAGCTCCAAACATTGTTCTGGGACCTTATTCTCCTCTGAGAACAGCTGGTTTATTCACTGATGGAAGTGAAGAAGAACTACATAAAGCATCTTTAAGTAAAAGTATTAGTGTTATCTGGATCTCTGAACCGTGATCCGTTCAGAACGAGCTGTCTGATGTCTCTCTGCTCTGACAGCAGTGAGCTCACAGCCGCCTCGTTACTCAGACAAAGTTCACATTTCCTTCAGCTGCTGTGTAATCGTTGGCAGCGACGGCACTAGTTTGTGTCATCAGAGAGCTGAACTGTAAAGTCCCAGAGCTCGTTCTGCAGTAACGTGTCGAGGTTTGTTACGACACAGCTGAGCATCAGGAGCAGAAGCAGAACGTGGTGTGAAGTCAAGTACAAGTACCTGGATTCTCTGCTTGAGTTACTTTATTGAGTTACATTCCAGGACAGCTGATCACGTTTCACCTCACCTGATGGGAAACTAACATAAATATCCAACATGAAGTTAAAACACACGAGTGACACTGATGAATGTTTCATATAAAGCTTCTCTCTGTCTGCTGAGGCTGCGACAGTTTGAGTTCTCCAGTGCCTGAAACAGACGCAGCAGGACTTTGTTTTTATACCCATGTTTGATATATAATTGTACCTGATGCCTTCTTGTTCAGAGCAGTTACTTTACTGTAACATGTTGAACTGTAACTGTAATCTACAGTTAAAGCAGCACTTCTGAACAAAAGTGTCACAGATGTAATAAATGAGCAACACAGACTGTCATCGCTCACACGCCAGAACAAAAGCAGCTAAAAGCTTCAGGAGTCGCAGATCTCGAGCTTCATCGTGTAAACGTGCTGTTGGACCAGCGTTCAGACACTGTGTGTGTGTGTGTGTGTGTGTGTGTGTGTGTGTGTGTGTGTGTGTGTGTTGTGTGTGTGTGAGATCACATTAAAACTCATCAGACCTCCTGACTGAAACTGAGCCGCTGATTAACTGAGAACAGAGGCGGCTCTGATCTCAGATCTGATTCTGTCTGAACGTCTCCACTGTGACCGGATCAGAAACATGTGAAGTTATTGTGACTGTTGGAACGATGATAATTGAACCCTGATGTTTTCTGAGAAGGTGATCAGACTGTGAAGATGGCCGCAAAATATATTGTGAAATTATAAAAGTGTTCAATGAAAAAGAGCCGTAATTAATTAATGATCACATAAACCACCAACATCATATGTTTTGAAGACATGTTCAGCATAAACATTTAATTTCCAGTTCTTAACATTTAAACTGTGAACTTTCTGCTTTGGTATCTTTATGTAAATGTTCAGATTCTCCTGATGTTTTCTGTCTGTTTAACTTTAAATCGGTTATTAAACGTTCAGTTTCTCAGTGAATCTGATCAGGTCAAAGCTTCGTGTCCGTGTTGGTTCAGTCCGGCCACCAGATGGAGCCACAGTCTCAGCTTCATCCTGTGTCTGTCTGTGCTGTTGTCACCCATCCTGTCCCGTGTGTGTACTTTATTATTGTGTGTGTGTGTGTGTGTGTTTTCTGCTGTGTCTTCATGCGATCGTGTGTTCGACCCTGCAGGTGGAACAAGATCTTCAAATCTCGGATCATCCAGACCATCGCTCTCTATGGAAACACTTCGTTCATGGTGGCCATCGCCATCCTCGTCTTCCTGCTCATTGGTACGTCTGTGTGTGTGTGTGTGTGTGTGTGTGTGTGTGTGTGTGTGTGTGTGTGTGTGTGTAGTGTGTGTGGTTTCAGTAATAATAATAATTTGTTTATACATATTATATTATTTATACAGCACCTTTTGAAAAAACCTGATTTCAGGATAAGAGATTTTTTGTTGGAAGTCTGTTAAAGGCTTTTTTACATCAGGAGAGACAGAGAACACAGCAGGGAAACACCGAGAGTGTTCTCAGTCTGCACTGATCCAAACTATGACAACGAAGAAATGAAGAAAGTGTGTGTCTGTGTGTGTGTGTGTGTGTGTGTCTGTTTGTGTCTGTGTGTGTGTGTGTAGATGCTTTCCGTGAGGTGAGGAAGTACAGCGTGACCGAGAAGGTGGATCTGACCAACAACCCGACGGCCATCGAACACATCCACATGAAGCTGTTCAGAGCTCAGAGGAACGAGTACATCGCTGGCTTCGCCCTGCTGCTCTGCCTGTGAGACACACACACACACACACACACACACACACACACACACACACACACACACACACACACACACACACACACACACACACACACTGAGACTGATCTAAATGCAGAGGAATTTTACAGTAGGATGGAAGGAATGAGCAGCTGTGTGTTACTGGAAACACACACAGAGTCTCTGTACAGTCCTGCAGCCGGATCCTGATTGGACGGAGCTCAGAGGTGTGAATCTGTCTTGCTCCCTGGTTGGTCGACGCCTCAGACAGGGTCAGACACGATTTAAACCTGATTGGTTTCAGACATCTGTGACTTGCCGTCTTGTTATTGGAGGACAGCTTGTTGTTGGGCTGACGAGTTACTGACTGATAGTCAAAGTTCATCACTACAAACCAAACCTGAGTTATTAGGAAGCAAACGAAGGAGGGAAAAAAGATGAATAAAGAAAAGACACAGTAACATGACAGCACCAGACTCCCTTAACAAATGTGGTGATTTTAAGAGTTGTTGGGTTAAAACAAACTTTATAACCATTGTGAAACTCTATCTTGGACAAATTCTAAATCATTGGTGCCTTCTTGTAAATTCAGCACTAAATGCAAAACATAGAATAAACCATTAACTCAATATCACCAGACTCCCTTAACAAATCGGCTAATTTTAGGAGTTGTTGAGTAGGATAAAACTTTATAAACACTAGTGAAACTGTGTCTCTGACAGATTCTAACTGGTTGTGTCCTTGTTGTAAATTCAGCATTAAATGTAACACATGAAGTCAACTATTAAACACAATTTCACCAGACTCCCTTAACAAATCAGCTAATTTTAGGAGTTGTTGAGTTAAAACAAACTTTCTAACGTAGTGAAACTGTGTCTCTGACAGATTCTAACTGGTTGTGTCCTTGTTGTAAATTCAGCATTAAATCAGAAGCTGAAGTTGTTTGTCTCCTTGTACAAAGTGTCAGTTTGTGGCAGCATGTCTGTACCAGCCTGTCTGCTTCTGTGTCTAAAGTGCTAAAGTCTTACCTGCCAACACTGATCAGCTGTTTGAACACACTGTTTACACTGATGTCACCATTTACACTCCATTTATGAAAGAAGAAACATGTTATTGATCTAAACATGTCACATGTTACAAAGACACTAAACAGGAACAATATCGGCTCCTTCTTTGTCCCCGTGGAGAAAGTCCCCAGACTCCCTTAACAAATGTGTCAGTTTAGTGAGTTGTTGAGTTGGAGACACTTTATAAACTCTGTCTCTGTGTAAATGAACCTTCTCCAGAACCACAGGGTTAATCAATAATGAAATCAATCATTCAGCAGTGTTCTGGATCAGCTGTTACAGGAATCAGTAAGTTAGCTGCTGCTGAGTCGTCTGATTCTCATTAAAGCTTCTGTGATGAGTTCAGGGGATGTTGGCAGTGTGCGGCCTGTAGGGGGCAGCAGCAGCAGGTTGGACCGGCCCGGTCAGCGCCGGGCTCTGTCCGGTGCTCAGCCAGCAGCAGCTGCTCGGTGACTCACCGGCAGCGCTGCAACATGTGATGCAGCAGCTGCCGTTACGGAGACTCCAGGAGGAAGTTCTCCAGCGTTTAGACGGAGCCCTGCGCAGACAGTCTGCTGCGATGTGACTCAGAAGGGAACATGGAGAAGGAGTTTGTGGAAAGGCTGAAGTGTCGGCAGCTGATCCGATTATTTCAGGCCTGTGAATTATCTGGCGGCCATATTTGGGTCTGAGGGATCATCTGCTGCTGCTCACGTCTCAGAGTCTCACTAACCGAAGCTGAAGTGTTTCAGACTCCAGAGTCTCCAGAGACGTCTGAGATGTTTGCAGAACTGCTTCAGCCTTGCAGATGCACAAACATCTTCCTACATGTTGGATTAAACACTTCATGGTTTCAGCAGCGTAACATGATCTCAAGTAGAGCAAATGAACTCTAACATGTTGTGCTGCAGCTTCATTGTGACTGAATACAAGTGATCCACAGGAGACGTCTGATAAAGTCTGAGTTCAGGGTCTTAGCTGCAGCAGAGAAACCTGCAGACTCTTCATGCACAGCCGACTGCAATCATCCTGATCAGGTCATCGAACAAAGCAGCGTCTGTTTGGGTTGTTTGAAAGTATGAATCCTTCTAAGAGACTGAGGTGACGGTCCACTTTATCAAACAGAGCTTGTCGAGTTATCAGGAGGAGTTTCCTGCATCTCATCACAGGAAACAATATATTGCAATGTTGGTTTTTTCCCCCAAAACTCCAGTGAGCAGCTGTTTGAGGAAATGACTGAACTTTTCTGTGAATATGAAACAAAACAGCGATACAACAGCTTCATATTGTGCAGCTCAAACAGCTCTGACCTTTGAAGCTGTGACCGTGAGAGCTGTGGGGTCTCTCTCCTGCAGCGTCTGGCACCGAGGCCTCTGTGTGTGATGTTGTGGGGGGTTGTGTGTCTGGATTGGTACCTGGGGAATCTGTTGTGTTGTCATTCCTGAGCAGTTGTTGTGGTGTGTCAGGGCGAGGTTTCCCCGCTGGACATCACCTGTCAGCGGTCTTAAAGGTTGACCAGCGGGCTTCCAGCTGAGACCCACTGACAGGAAGTGAGACAGAATACGAGACGGTGAACAAGTTGTTGGTTTGAGTCCGTGAGACGAACAAACAGAAGCACTTTTATGTGTTATAACTTGTCTGATGAGCTGAATATGTAAAAACAGCAGACTGGTCCTTTAATCAGAGGAGCTGCTCAGTCACACACACACACACACACACACACACACACACACACACACACACGTTGTTTAAGGCCCTGCAGTGTTTGAATTCCAGCCCCGCCCACTCCTGCTGTGACTCACTGTTGCATCACAGCCTGTCAGCGACACACACAGCATGTACAACACGTAGCGCACACACACACCTCGGAAAGGTCAGCGAGTGTGTGTTGCTGTTGGGTTCTGTGATGTAACAGGACGGATCAATAATCTGATCATGAGTGAAAACTGTGACGGATTTGTTCACGTGTTTTCTTTTTGTTCCTCTCGGTCAGATTGAGATTGATTTTATTATCTGCAGTGAAAGTCGATCAGCGAGTCGTCAGTCAGCTGACGGTCCGACCAGCATCAGAACCGACCCGTCTGTCAGCCGGCGGGGAGATGAACTGAAAATGCAACACAGACTTTTTTTATTTTGACTTTGAATTAAACGTGTTGATAAAGAATTAGATTCAGAGAAAACTTTGAGCGGCTGATGACTTCCTGTTTTTATTCTTCGCTCCTGGTTGCTGCTCTGTGGAAGCTCGTTTCCTCCAGTGACAGAAAAGAGAATATTCCCATGATAACGAGCTGCAGAGTCGAAGGGAACGCTTCAGTGTCTTTATTCCAGGTGTCAGATTTGTGTTAAACGACAGGATGCTCAGTTGTGTGTTGAACGTGTGGTTGTGTGTCTGGTTGTGTGTCTGTGCAGGCTGCTGCGCCGCCTGGCCACCCTGCTCTCCCAGCAGGCCTCGCTCATGGCCTCCAACGAAGCCTTCAAGAAGCAGGCGGAGGGCGCCAGCACCGCCGCCAAGAAGTACATGGAGGAGAACGAGCTGCTGCAGGAGGTGGGACACACACACACACACACACACACACACACACACACACACACACACACACACACACACACGCACACACGTCTCGTTGAGTCGTCTTCAGTAAAAAGTCTCTGAAGACGAGCAGCAGACAGAAACTCGCTGGAGAACAAAGTGGAGCGTTCAGCAGCTAAAGACACAGATTAAACTGATAAACTGAGATTATCAGGCGACACAAACTCGAGTGATCAGGATGATCTGAAGCTGCTCGAGGTGGAAACAAACATCTGATCCAAAACCTGAAGCTCAAAATGTCAACTTTCTCATATTTCTGCTGTTTGTTGCTCCTCTTCACCAGCAGGAGGCAGCACTGATCCACAGCTGCTGCTCAGCCTAAATACACACCAAAATATTCACACACACACACACACACAGTCGGTGTAACTCATTCACAATGTGGAGACACACACACACACACACACACTCTGTGGTAATCTGACCTGGGTTTGTCGGGGTGAAGAGATCACCAACTCCTCAGTGGCTAAAAGGAGAAATTGCTTCATCTGCATGTGACTCATACACACACACACACACACACACACACACACACACACACACACACACACACACACACACACACACACACACACACACACACTCTCTCTGTTGATTCATGATTTCCAGATAAATGTTTACTTGGTTTATTGCAGTGACTGTTGGCAGCAGCATGAACTCGTGTTAATGAATGAACTCAGTTTAAACCTGCAGGTTTCTGCAGCTCTGAGCTGACAGTCACAACACTTTATTAATATAAACTTCATCTGAACGTTCGTCTGTGTAACACAGCTCCAAGTATTTTACAAAACAAGACGAGTAAAGACCAAACATCTAATCGATTAATCAAGAAAATACCCAACAGATCAATCAATAATGGAAAATCAAACATGTTGTCAGACTGTTTGCAGCAGCGACGCAGCGGATCAGACACTCTGTGGCCTCTGGACACTTTTTGGGCGTCGACATTCTTCATTAGTTAATTTCATGTTTCTGCATTTGAATCTATTTCAGCTGTCGACATCGTCACAGCAGCAAATGAACATCCTGTTAGTTATCCTCCACACAGACCTCACAGACTGACTGCATCCACCTCAAACTCCACCTTATCGTAATAATAGAAACATCAGTTTGGACTTGGTGTGTGTGTGTGTGTGTGTGTGTGTGTGTGTGTGTGTGTGATGGATCCGTCTTGGAGCTGAGAAGGTCAGTCATGTGAAGCTGCAGAGTTCTGCAGGAGCACACGTGACGGATGCTTGTCTCTATTTTTGATGTGGTGTAATTTCACTGCACACACACTTACTGAAGGTGTGTGTGTGTGTGTGTGTGTGTGTGTGTGTCCTGACATGTCTTCAGACAGTGTTACATGTTACTGTGAAGGCTGATAACATGATCTTCCCTCTGACTTTCTTCGTCACGTCTCTGAAACGTTCAGCACATGAGACAGAAACAGTTTGGACTCGATGAGCGAGTGAAGTTCAGCTGCTGGATTCATCCTGAGGTGAAACTGAGCTGAGAACAGAACGAGAACAGACTGTTAACCTGCTCAGAGCCGCCTGAAAACAATTCTCTGAAAATGATTTGAAGTAAATCTCTACAACTACAAGCCTATGAAGAAATCTTGGTACCAAAATAAAAGTCCCACATGTGAGATTCCTGCAGGTCCAGTGATCTCACTGAGTTAAATTCAGTTGGAATATAAATATAAATTTAAATTTTGACGATGCATTTGCATCCTGAAGCCTGTAGAAACCACAGCACAGCATCTGAACGTCCCGTCTGAGCAGGAGCGACGCTGATAAACTGCAGCAGAGCAAAGTTAGAGAATTCAGTCGAGACGTATTTCAGTTGACTCTCTGAATGTAAAGCTTCAGATGTTTCCTGCTGCAGCCGGTGAATCTTCTCCATGTTGTCCTGCACCGACAGCTCCTCATTGAATCTGTCGAGTCGCAGCTGTTTCATGACACATCGTTAGTAACGTTAGCAGGAAATACTCGATTTCTTTATTTGTTTATTTGTGCAGGAACTGGACAGTTTTCATTCCCATATTTATTTATTATTTATTAACAACAGCGAGTCGTGTGTGCATGTGCGTACTTACACTTTAGTTTATCATTCTAGTCAGTACTTTTACTGAATGTATCTGTAATCTGATTACTTCCTCCTCTGTCTGTCGGCAGAGTGAGTCTGGTTAATGTGTGCGAGTGTTTCCCGTCTGAAGTTAATTATTCCTGTGCAGTGTCTCAGAGGTGCAGCTCTGTTGTCCCGCTGAATGAAGGTCCTCGTGGACATCTGACCCGGAGACCTCGTGCTGCTGGATTCAGTTCAGAACAGTAAAAGCAGGTTTTATAGCTGAGGCTGGGCAGTCAAAGGTCTGAGGCTCTGCAGCTGTTTCTCTCCGTCACTCGGTCGCTTCAGCAGCTCGGCTCACAGTCGCTGCTTCAGTCCAGGAATTTTCTGATATTCTGATTTTCTCTCTGACGTCTGAGCTGTTTCAGCCTCGTTCTGATCCACTGCTGCACAGAAACATTTAGGATACAAGTGTTTGTATGTAGAGATGAAAAATACATTCTCTGAAATATCGAAGTAGTTACCGTTCCTGAATTAACTGAATATATCCAGAGCCCAGTCCGTTAGCTCGATGCTAACACATATCAGCAATTACCATTAACCTGCTAAAAGAAATTAGCATTTGAACAGCGATAATATCTGAACAGAGGATCTATTTTACTCTTCTTTGTGTTTATCAGCAGATCCCAAACCAGCTCAGTGACTCGGGCCGGTCCGTGTCCAAAAATCAGAACTTTTCCCAGTTCGTCTTCAAAACGTTCAGACGCCATCGAACGTGAACTTTAACGTTAAACCTGCTGCTTATTCAGTTTTTCCACGTGAATCCCAAACATTAGGAAAATGTTGATGTAATTAAGATTTCAGAAGAGAAAACACAAACTACTGAGAACATTTTAAAAGTGGAAAAGATGTTAAAATGAAATCAGATTAATTGAGCGACAGAAGGAACCAAACGAGCTACTGCAGTTTCCATTAAAACGTGTAATTTCCTCGACGACATAAACAGTTTAAGACTGTAGAGAACATCATGAAGTGTGTGTAGTCATAGTGACACTGACAGCTGTGAATACCACACACACACACACACACACACACACACACACACACACACACACACACACACACACACACACACACACACACACACACACACACACACACACACACACACACACACTCTGAGCAGTAACACGAGACAAAGAAAAAACTAAACGGTTTCCCTCCAGAATCTGATCTCAGCTTCCTAAAATCTTTTCGTGTCGAATTTCTGAGAATTTTCACTTTTATTGAACCAACCGATCGATGAGCAGCCAATCAGAACGCAGGATTTCTGTTGCTGCTGCATGAAATACTGACACACGGAGCAGCTGTCGCTGTGACATCACGGCTGAGAGGTTTGGTATGAACACCTGTTGCGCCCTGAGTGGGCGGAGTCAAACTGAACACCAACCAGAAGCAAATGTCAACAGCAGACGAGTGAATTCCTCCAGTGCTCGTCAGGTGATCGCAGCATCTCAGTGTCTTCTTCTTCTTCTTCAGTACGTCTGAAGACGAGTTCTGCTCTGTGAGCCGGTACCGGACACGTTCCCTCTAACTCTGTTACAGTTCAGGCTCGGTTCTGTCAAACACAGCTGAGATTCATGAAAGTGAACAAATCCGATAAATCTTCAAGATCAATCTGAGTGCCACATCACAGGTGATCCACTAAATGTAGTTTGTCACTGAGAAACTAAAGCTCCACCTGTAGAGACGCTGCAGCTCCACCTGTGGGGACGCCTGTACAGGTGGGGACGCCTGTACAGGCGTCCCCACAGGTGGAGCTGCAGCTCTGACTCAGCTGTTGCATCAGGTGGAAATATTCAGCCTCTGTTCTGCTTCATGTGACTCACATCGTCTCCAGATCCGGACGGAGGCGTCACATCTCTGCTGACGGACATCGTGAGTTACACTTCGTCTGTTTTCTTCTGTTCCAACAGAAACTGCGTGACGCTGGTGTCGAGGTGCCGGAGCCCGGGAAGAAGGGAGCCGGACCACTGGAAGAGAACAAGGTTCTGAAAGGGGAGGTGAAGACGCTGAAGGAGGAGCTGGACACCACCAAGAAAGGTGAGGAGGAGGTGCAGGAGGAGCGTTTGTGCTTTTGTTTCATCTCTCAGATTATTGTTTTGCTCAGTGTTTCACCGTGCTGCTAGAAGACGAGGTCACGTCCGCCTGTTTCGACGTCTCCACCTTTATCACTGAACTGTTCCTGCATTATGAGCCGCGGCCTCAGAACCTCTGCTGACCTGGTCCTGGTTCAGGACTGAAGCAGACCCAGTTTAACAATCCCCCCTGATCTTTTAAAGCACTGCTCTCTTAAACATCGTTCTGTAAATGAATGCTGAGCTGCAGAGTTGGATGAGCGTCCCAGAGAACATGAACCTATAAATGATATTGAACATTTTAAAGTGTGCAGCGTCTCCATCAGCGCTCGCTTCCTCAGCGAGGTGTTGACGGGTCGTACTTGTGTTTTTCTGGTCTTTTCTTTATCGATTGATCTGTTGAGTATTTACTTGATTAATCGATGAGTTGTTTGGTCTTTAAAAAGTGATTAAATGGTGAAAATGATCTCAACAGCGTCCTGATTAAGTTGAATGTGTGTGTTTAACTTGTGGAGCGATGTGATGTTGTGTTTGTGTGTTTGCTTCCATTAAACTGCCGGTTGGTGTTTTGCAGCTCTGCAGAAGTCCGACAGTGACGTCCGTGCGATGAAGAAGCAGGCGGAGAACCTGACGGTGGAGTACGACCGACTGCTGGACGAGCACAGCAAGCTGCTGGTAACACACCACCCAACAAACCAATCACTGCGTCCGTGTGCTGAGTGTAGCCTCGCTGTCTGGTCCGGTGAGGAGACACGTGTCGCTGCGCTGTAAAACGTTCAGCCGTAAATCAAGCTGAACTCTGCTGAACACATGCGGAGCACGTTGAAGACACTCACACCACCAGCAGCCTCTTTCTGAAGGCTTAAATCAGACCTTCTGCTTCAGCGCTGCTGCTCAGGGACGTTTTGTCTCCGTGCAGCTGCGAGGCAGCGGTGAAGTCATGACACAAATACTTGATCAGATTGAGTCATCGCACAGAAGAAAGTTTCTGTTTTGGCCCAAATATTAGATGAAGTGAAGAAGTTAAACTCACATCTGAGTCTCTGTCCCGTCACACCGTCTGTCCACAGTGTCTGTAGGCGGCTGGTTTGGTCTTTGCTCTGTTCATCAGACACTGCTGCAGGTTAAACACACCACACAGGTGTTTAACTGTTTCACACTGAAGCCCTTCTATGACCTGCACCAGCAAACTAGACTCGTCAGTACCGGGTCAGATTCTGACTTAAAGGTTGTATCAGCGATCCTGGTCGCCCTCACGTCCGTTGCGAGATCCCAAACAAACAGAGCCAGCTCGCCCCTCCCTCCCTCCCGTGTTTTGAAAATGATCATGGACGCGCATTTTCATGAACGTGCATGACCATGAACGCTACTAGCTAACAAACGCAACTCGCAACTAACAAACGCAACTCACATTTCTAAATCTGATATTCACTCTGTTCAGCATTACTTCATCTACGTTTGCTAGACCGATCCAGATTTAGACGAGCTTCGGTCACATTTCACATCCAAACAAGTCAACAAGCAACAAGCTAGCACTGCTAGCACTGCTAGCACTGCTAGCACTGCTAGCACTGCCAGCACTGCTAGCACTGCCAGCAGTGCTAGCAGTTGGCTGCTACTCACATGTCCAGAAGAAACGGCGCGAGCTCGGCATCCGATTTAAATCCTTTTAGTTCTTTTACTTCCTTCCATCTTTCCGTGGCCTTCCCGATACTTATTCTGGTCTTCGAAAATACACGCTGGTATTCTCTCACTCTTTCTCTTCTTGGGTTTTGATTCCACCATTCTAGCCTCTGATAACACCGTCAGCTGACCTCCTTTCGCGACCACTTCGCGTGAAACACCACAACACCCACTCCTCGTCTGTGATTGGTTGGAACACTGTTTATTTTGCTTTTGAGTTGTTGGTAGTACCGTTTGTTTTTGTGTGCGATCTCGGAGCCGAGGCTGCCTACAGACGGCCTGCTTACGGGGCGGGCAGCGAGCGGATCGTGAGGAAAAAGCAGATGAATGTGATCATTTATGTTTTGGCCCAGAATCGCTGATACAACCTTTAAGGGAGCTGTGAAAAAAAATCATGAAATTATTTTCTGTCTGAGGCCGATTGAGGAGCGAAGCTGCTGTGTAGTCTGGTGACGTGAAGGCGGTGCTTTCAGTAAACACTGTTAGCGATGATGCAAGCCGAGCGACAGTGAGGCTGTTACTGAAGGAAAATCTGGCGTCCTCGTGTATAAAAACACTTTTCTCAGATGTGATTTCCAGGAATGAATATCTCGTGATTGGTCCGTTTCTTTAGAGAGCTATATTTGGTGCATGCAAGCTCCCAACTGGTGCAGTTCCAGTCCAACGAGGGGATTTCATTACCTGACATGGTGACATGTGCTGTTAGATGTTGGAGGGTTGGATGTGTTTTTGTGTCTTTTCCTGGTTTAAAGGCTCGTCACAGTAAAGTGATGTCATGTTCTGAACTCACCCACCTGGACCTGCACCAACAAGGATGAACTTTAAACCTGATTCAATCCTGATTTAGGTTTAAATTCTGCAGCACCAAAACTTTAAACTCCAGTTTTGAAGCTGTGATTCAGTTTTAAACTTAAACTTACACTGGGAGGTTTAACTTTTAACATGGCTGCTGTTGTTTTTAAACCAACTGAGCAAAATAATCAAGTCAGCAGAATAAAATGAGACCAAATGTTTTCATGATTCTGCTGAACGTTGATCCAGATACCAGTACAGCCGGTTCTGGATCTGAACTGAACTCTGGACCAACAGCTGCTTCACCAACAGGACACACTGTCGATCAATAAACTTTACTGAGCACAGATTCATTTCTAATTTACTCTGATTGGAGCTAATCTCAGATTAAATGAACCCTTGTTGCAGCCCAGCCTTCGTCATTATATCCACATTACTGATGATTATTGATCACAAATCTCTTTGTGTTCATATTCTGTCAAAGACCCAACAATATCACACCAAATCAATACTGAGCTGTTTGGTCAAAGTCGTTTAGAGCTTCAGTGGAGATTTATTGATAACTGGATGTATAATGTGTCAGTATTGTACCAAATGAAGATTGATTAGATCTGATTGGAAGCTGATCTATAGCTCCTGACTGGTGGAGTCTGTATCTCTGTCCATGTTATATTTAGCTGTGTGAGATCAGTGCAACAGCTGGTCGACCTTAAACCTGCCTCCTACACACACGTGAAGGCGATTACATAACTTACCTAGAAATACATGCATGTCCTTACGTGTACGTGATACGCGGGCCGGGCTGGGTCGGGATCAGCTCGCTGTGCTCGTGTTGGATCCGGTTTAACTCGTCACAATTTACAGCGACAGATTCTGACGGCCATGTTGAAAAGTCTATAAACAGCAACGTCGTCAGCTGAAGACGGTCTTTGCTCCTACGGGTCGACGTCGACAGTTCTGAGCCGCTCGTCTTTCTGATCGACGTCGTCATGAGATCAGAATCCTTTATTGATCCACAGAGGGGAAATTTGAGTGATCAATCTTTATTCACGAGAGTCAAACTGAGTTAAAGTAAAGATTACTGTGCTAAAAGTGAAAGTCACTCATTTAACTGCTCTTAAAGTAGAAGTCAAACATATTTACATTAAACATTAGCAGGTCGACTGATTGTCTTATCGATTATTGTTTTTGGTTTTTGCTGAAATGTCTGATACCGTGTGATTCTAACCGGCTCAGACGTGGAGCTGCTGTTCGTCGCGCTGCCTTGAACTGGATCGCTTCACATCTCCGTCCGGTTCTGTTTGCATGCTGCCTTTTTAGGTAAAATCATCCCGAGGAGGAACATTTCCACCGCTGCTACGCTGACGACACTCTGCTCTTTGTCCCCAAAAACCAAACAGTCAGATAAATCTGCCTGGAAGATATAAAGAGCTGGATGGTTCAGAACTTCCTCCCACTGATCTGAAGTCGATCTTTTCTCCCCCCAGACTCCAGTTAATCAATTAACTAACAATCCAGGTCCTCTGTTCATCGATCTTCAGCCTCAGATTAACGGTCTTGTACTAAACTGCCACTAAACGCTGGCGAGTGATTATCCTTCCTTCAGATTTCTCGACGCTCGTATCCACAGATGTTCCCTTCGTACACGCTTCAGTCGGCTGTAGACTTAAATGTTCTGTACGAATAAAACAACTTGATTGAAAGATTTGCTGCTGCGACTCTGAAGCAGCTCGTAATCTGTAAAGTACCAAGTTACTAACTAACGAGACGCTGCAGACGACCTTCAGCTCGACGACGTTCATCGTGAAACATCCAGATTTTATTGAGACTGTTTATGAAATGAGAAGTGGCTCCTCCCCCACACGCTGGACGCAGCGACCACGTCTGGCCTGTCGGAGGCGCTCACGCTGTGTTTTTACTGGCTGTTTCCTGTCTGCAGGCGAGCAGCGACAAGAAAACCGACTGAGGAGGACGAAGACGGTCTCCAGCTCCTCATCTTCATCTTCATCTTTCCTGTTCCTGTCATCTTCAGCTGTCTGCAGCTCAGCCGCATGATGTCACTTCCTGTCCTCCGAGCAGCTGACGTCACCAGGCTGTGATGGGTTAATGTCATGTGATTTATAAATGTTGGAGCCTCGTCAGGATGAACTGTGAGCTGTGTGTGACGGTTTCTTTCGAGCTGAAGGGGTTTATACTTTTTCCTGTTTCCTGTTCTGATCATTCCCGCTTCCTGCTGCTGGAGAGAAAACAACCTGAGCGTCCGACGTCTCTGCAGCAACAGACGAGCTTCATTCCAGAACCAGAGACGCCGCCGTCCTGCGGCGACGACTCAGATTAAAATATTGCACATTGTAGATTCAAATCGGCGTTAAAACGTCTCCACACAGCTGTTTTTCAGAGTTTCAGCTGGTTAATTTGTCCAAACGACTGTGTTGCATCATGTTTCTGTCTGACTGGTGTCTTTGAGCGTTTACAGTACGATTGTTGCTCAGACTCTCCTGTCGGTGTTTTCTTCGCTTCGATCACTTCCTGGTTTGCAAATGTTCCCACATGTTGTTCATGAGCATCAGATCCAGGAACATCTGATCCAGCAGGTGTTCCTTCTGCTTGTACTGTGTTTTATCTGATGAAATAAACACGGTTATCTGAACAGCAGCCTTCAGTTCTGAGGACGACTTCTGTTTTCTGTTTTCTGTTTTCTCTAAAGGTTTCGGCTCTTTTTGTTTTTGTGGCTTTGACGTTTCCTCTCCGGAGAACAACACACTTTCTGTTCCAGCTGAAACCTCCTGAGCTGTTTGAGATGTTCGGCTGGACGAGGACGTCTGTTGTTCTCTGGAGACTAAACATCTCAGTGATGATCCTCAGAGTCTGTAAAGCTTCTGCAGCTGTGGTTCATTAAACATGATTTAATCTGTTTGTTTTGTTTCTGACAGTTTAATTTGTGGGCAGATGAGGATGAATGTGAGGAGCTGAGTTCAGCCTGAAGTCTGTCTGCTGCAGATATCATCAATATATCTGCTGATGATCTATAGATACAGAACACACACGTAAACATGTTCGAACACTCGTAATGAAGAAAAGACTTTATCTTCTCTGGTTCTTCAGTAATTATTAGTCAACCTGTCGTCTTCTTCTTCTGCGTTATAATCTCTGAGAACAAGTTTTCATATATATCGAACAGCTGTTAATTTTTTTTTATCTTCTGGCTTTTATTTTGAAAAGAAAAAAGTGCATGCAGATTTGTCACGGAGGCGGCGCACGTGGATATTTGTGAGGTTACTTCAGGTTAGCTGGTCTGATGTCACGGCGAGCAGAGGCTGCATGTCCTCTTTGCTGTTAGCATGTTAGCATGTTAGCTGAACAGAGCAGCCACACATTCACAGTCTCACTTCAGAGTTTATCACCTCGCGCAGTTCAAGCAACGACAACATCGTCCGTCACATGTTTGGGCGGGAAAATATCGAGATATCAATATCATGAAATAATGAAGCAGAACTTAATTTTTCTCTTCTCGTGATAAGTTGACATCATTCACGCGTCACGTTGCAGCATCATCGTCTCAAGTCAAACAGAAACAGAGTCACTGAGCGACTGAAGCTGAATGACCTCCATGTTTGTTGAACTTGATGAAGTGAGAAGGTTGAAGCCCACTGAAGCTGTCTGAGGAGCCTTCAGGCTGCTGTCGTTCGCCTCCTGCAGCTGATGTTCGGCTTCTCGCTCGAGCACCGTTTGTTCTTCGCTCTGACCCTAAAGTTCACCTCGACTGTTCTGAAGATCCGTTAACAAAAAACGCTCTTTGTTTTGAGACTCTTTTGTTTCCTGATGGACAGTTTCACTGCTCACATTTCAAACCTTCACGTTTTCTTTACTGACAAAATGTTTCCAGAGATTCTGTAAGTTTTTTTTTCTGGTCTTCACTTTCTGTTCTGATTATAATCAACCTGTTTACATCTGTTGCTTCTGATTCTTACGGTTATGTTTCATTTTTACTGTCTGTTAATGTTTACTACACTGTTGTTAAAGGAACAGTTCACCTAAAAAGTCCAACTCCTCCTGATGATATAAAACAGATGGAGACTTGATTCAAACATCAGATGTCTCCATGCAGCTCGTCTGCTGTGATCACAGAGAACACATCACTAACTGATCTGAGACCAGATTTAAAGTCTTTATTAACATGAAGTCTTCACTCCAGAAACTTCTTCATGACAGAAGTTACATTTTTACGTGAACTGTTCCTTTAATGAAGCTCTCAGTGTGTCACAGATCTTTTTTACTTTGTCCGATCGGACTGTTTGAAGCTGAATGTGTGTTGAGTCTTTAGTTTTCTCATGTGGTCGTTTCTCTGGTTCGTTCCAGCGTTAAAGGAGAGAAACCAGGTGAACATGCTGACGTTTGTAAGAAGAAGCTTTATGATGAATGTTTGTGAGCTGACAGCCAAAATGTTCTGTTTCAGTTTTCACCCTCAATAAAGTGAACAAACACTCGCACAGAAACCGTCTCTGCAGGCTGATTTTATTCAAACCAAACCTCATTCAAATATTTCAACGTTTAATCACATGTTTCTTTGTCTGAGACGGAAGGTGTTTTCTTTGTGTGTGTGTGTGTGTGTGTGTGTGTGTGTGTGTGTGTGTGTGTGTGTGTGTGTGTGTGTGTGTGTGTGTGTGTGTGTGTGTGTGTGTGTGTGTGTGTGTGTGTGTGTGTGTGTGTGTGTGTGTGTGTGTGTGTGTGTGTGTGTGTGTGTGTGTGTGTGTGTGTGTTATCCTTCAGACAGTTAACGTGTGCTGACAGTTGTGTTAGACTCCAGACGGCGCTGATGATGAGGACGGAGGAATGATGGGAAATCTGAGGTGAACAGTCTCTGGCCCTCCACAGGAGCCTCTGTGAGTCTGCAGGTATCCTGTTTCTGTCTGTTCTCTGTTTCATGTTGATTCTCAGCTGGTTCACACACTTTCCAAAGTATCAGTCACTCGTTCTCACACTCTTCTGATCTGTCTTCTGATTCTCCACACAAACAGCAATTTCTGTGGTGAAGAAGAGAAAACGATGGTTTTTGTTTACATTGTCTTCATGACTCAAACTCAGTCTTCAGCTCCAGAACTGCAACTAGATGGACCTCAGATTGTTCTGGTTAATAGACTTTAATCCAACAGTTAAACTGGTTTCATAGTTTCTGTATAATCCAGGTGGAGTTCTGAACTGAACTTTGTGTTGTTCATAGGATAGAACAGGTCTTTATTGTTTAAAGTGCTCTCCAGTCATCATTCAAAAGTCTGTAAATGTAAAAATATATTTTAAAGGGATATTCCGGTGTAAGTTTAATCCATGGTCTGTAGACAGTGAATACTGTAGTCTCTGCATAGTAAGCTGTGATCGTAGTATTTAGGTGTGAATACTGTGTATTCAGTAGTATTTAGGTGTGAATGCTGTGTATTCAGTAGTATTTAGGCGTGAATACTGTGTATTCAGTAGTATTTAGGTGTGAATGCTGTATATTCAGTAGTATTTAGGTGTGAATACTGTGTATTCAGTAGTATTTAGGCGTGAATACTGTGTATTCAGTAGTATTTAGGTGTGAATACTGTGTATTCAGTAGTATTTAGGTGTGAATACTGTGTATTCAGTAGTATTTAGGTGTGAATACTGTGTATTCAGTAGTATTTAGGTGTGAATACTGTGTATTCAGTAGTATTTAGGTGTGAATACTGTGTATTCAGTAGTATTTAGGCGTGAATACTGTGTATTCAGTAGTATTTAGGCGTGAATGCTGTGTATTCAGTAGTATTTAGGTGTGAATACTGTGTATTCAGTAGTATTTAGGTGTGAATACTGTGTATTCAGTAGTATTTAGGCGTGAATACTGTGTATTCAGTAGTATTTAGGTGTGAATACTGTGTATTCAGTAGTATTTAGGCGTGAATACTGTGTATTCAGTAGTATTTAGGCGTGAATGCTGTGTATTCAGTAGTATTTAGGCGTGAATACTGTGTATTCAGTAGTATTTAGGTGTGAATGCTGTGTATTCAGTAGTATTTAGGTGTGAATGCTGTGTATTCAGTAGTATTTAGGTGTGAATGCTGTGTATTCAGTAGTATTTAGGTGTGAATGCTGTGTATTCAGTAGTATTTAGGCGTGAATACTGTGTATTCAGTAGTATTTAGGTGTGAATGCTGTGTATTCAGTAGTATTTAGGCGTGAATACTGTGTATTCAGTAGTATTTAGGTGTGAATGCTGTGTATTCAGTAGTATTTAGGTGTGAATGCTGTGTATTCAGTAGTATTTAGGCGTGAATACTGTGTATTCAGTAGTATTTAGGTGTGAATACTGTGTATTCAGTAGTATTTAGGTGTGAATGCTGTGTATTCAGTAGTATTTAGGCGTGAATACTGTGTATTCAGTAGTATTTAGGCGTGAATGCTGTGTATTCAGTAGTATTTAGGTGTGAATGCTGTGTATTCAGTAGTATTTAGGTGTGAATACTGTGTATTCAGTAGTATTTAGGCGTGAATACTGTGTATTCAGTAGTATTTAGGTGTGAATGCTGTATATTCAGTAGTATTTAGGTGTGAATGCTGTGTATTCAGTAGTATTTAGGTGTGAATGCTGTGTATTCAGTAGTATTTAGGCGTGAATACTGTATCTTCAGTAGTATTTAGGTGTGAATACTGTGTATTCAGTAGTATTTAGGTGTGAATGCTGTGTATTCAGTAGTATTTAGGCGTGAATACTGTGTATTCAGTAGTATTTAGGCGTGAATGCTGTGTATTCAGGAGTATTTAGGTGTGAATGCTGTATCTTCAGTAGTATTTAGGCGTGAATACTGTGTATTCAGTAGTATTTAGGCGTGAATACTGTGTATTCAGGAGTATTTAGGTGTGAATGCTGTATCTTCAGGAGTATTTAGGTGTGAATGCTGTATATTCAGTAGTATTTAGGCGTGAATACTGTATCTTCAGTAGTATTTAGGTGTGAATACTGTGTATTCAGTAGTATTTAGGCGTGAATACTGTGTATTCAGTAGTATTTAGGCGTGAATGCTGTGTATTCGGTAGTATTTAGGTGTGAATACTGTGTATTCAGTAGTATTTAGGTGTGAATGCTGTGTATTCAGGAGTATTTAGGTGTGAATGCTGTGTATTCAGTAGTATTTAGGTGTGAATACTGTGTATTCAGTAGTATTTAGGTGTGAATGCTGTGTATTCAGTAGTATTTAGGCGTGAATGCTGTGTATTCAGTAGTATTTAGGTGTGAATGCTGTGTATTCAGTAGTATTTAGGCGTGAATGCTGTGTATTCAGTAGTATTTAGGTGTGAATACTGTATATTCAGTAGTATTTAGGCGTGAATACTGTGTATTCGGTAGTATTTAGGCGTGAATACTGTGTATTCAGTAGTATTTAGGCGTGAATGCTGTGTATTCGGTAGTATTTAGGCGTGAATACTGTGTATTCAGTAGTATTTAGGCGTGAATGCTGTGTATTCGGTAGTATTTAGGTGTGAATGCTGTGTATTCAGTAGTATTTAGGTGTGAATGCTGTGTATTCAGTAGTATTTAGGTGTGAATGCTGTGTATTCAGTAGTATTTAGGCGTGAATGCTGTGTATTCAGGAGTATTTAGGCGTGAATACTGTGTATTCAGTAGTATTTAGGTGTGAATGCTGTGTATTCAGTAGTATTTAGGCGTGAATGCTGTGTATTCAGTAGTATTTAGGTGTGAATACTGTATATTCAGTAGTATTTAGGCGTGAATACTGTGTATTCGGTAGTATTTAGGCGTGAATACTGTGTATTCAGTAGTATTTAGGCGTGAATGCTGTGTATTCGGTAGTATTTAGGCGTGAATACTGTGTATTCAGTAGTATTTAGGCGTGAATGCTGTGTATTCGGTAGTATTTAGGTGTGAATGCTGTGTATTCAGTAGTATTTAGGTGTGAATGCTGTGTATTCAGTAGTATTTAGGCGTGAATGCTGTGTATTCAGGAGTATTTAGGCGTGAATACTGTGTATTCAGTAGTATTTAGGTGTGAATGCTGTGTATTCAGTAGTATTTAGGCGTGAATACTGTGTATTCAGTAGTATTTAGGTGTGAATGCTGTGTATTCAGTAGTATTTAGGCGTGAATGCTGTATATTCAGTAGTATTTAGGTGTGAATGCTGTGTATTCAGTAGTATTTAGGTGTGAATGCTGTGTATTCAGTAGTATTTAGGCGTGAATACTGTGTATTCAGTAGTATTTAGGTGTGAATGCTGTATCTTCAGTAGTATTTAGGCGTGAATACTGTATATTCAGTAGTATTTAGGTGTGAATACTGTGTATTCAGGAGTATTTAGGTGTGAATGCTGTGTATTCAGTAGTATTTAGGTGTGAATACTGTATCTTCAGTAGTATTTAGGTGTGAATACTGTGTATTCAGTAGTATTTAGGTGTGAATACTGTATCTTCAGTAGTATTTAGGTGTGAATACTGTGTATTCAGTAGTATTTAGGCGTGAATACTGTGTATTCAGTAGTATTTAGGCGTGAATGCTGTGTATTCGGTAGTATTTAGGTGTGAATACTGTATATTCAGTAGTATTTAGGTGTGAATACTGTGTATTCGGTAGTATTTAGGTGTGAATACTGTGTATTCAGTAGTATTTAGGCGTGAATACTGTGTATTCAGTAGTATTTAGGCGTGAATGCTGTGTATTCGGTAGTATTTAGGCGTGAATACTGTGTATTCAGTAGTATTTAGGTGTGAATGCTGTATCTTCAGTAGTATTTAGGCGTGAATACTGTATATTCAGTAGTATTTAGGTGTGAATACTGTGTATTCGGTAGTATTTAGGTGGGAATGCTGTGTATTCAGTCGTATTTAGGTGGGAATGCTGTGTATTCAGTCGTATTTAGGTGGGAATGCTGTGTATTCAGGAGTATTTAGGTGTGAATGCTGTATATTCAGGAGTATTTAGGTGTGAATACTGTGTATTCAGGAGTATTTAGGTGGGAATACTGTGTATTCAGTCGTATTTAGGCGTGAATGCTGTGTATTCAGTAGTATTTAGGTGTGAATACTGTGTATTCAGTAGTATTTAGGTGTGAATGCTGTGTATTCAGTAGTATTTAGGTGTGAATGCTGTGTATTCAGTAGTATTTAGGTGTGAATACTGTGTATTCAGTAGTATTTAGGTGTGAATACTGTGTATTCAGTAGTATTTAGGTGTGAATGCTGTGTATTCAGTAGTATTTAGGTGTGAATACTGTGTATTCGGTAGTATTTAGGTGTGAATACTGTGTATTCAGTAGTATTTAGGTGTGAATACTGTGTATTCAGGAGTATTTAGGTGTGAATACTGTGTATTCGGTAGTATTTAGGCGTGAATACTGTGTATTCAGGAGTATTTAGGTGTGAATACTGTGTATTCGGT
>CM077792.1:33461378-33513878 GCA_039737535.1 Lagodon rhomboides
GCAGCTCAAGGATGGAAATGTCTGATTATTACTCCATGGAACGCTCAGTTCTTATTATCGAGAGCTGACAGGGAAAATAAGGGAAGTAATGGAGTAATAATCAGACATTTTCATCCTTGAGCTGCTCCAGCTGCCTCTAGTTGGAGACATAAGCTGCAGTGTATTGTTATCGTGCGGTCTTTTCTGAGGTTGCTAAAACTAGCTAAGCTAGCGGTCAGCTAACTTGACCTCTCGAGGGGGAGTCTTACTCGGTGTCAAGGTGTGTTAGACCATGGATTAAACTTACACCGGAATATCTCTTTAAGTGCAAGTGTTAATAGAAACATATAGCAGCAGACATAAACACAGTCTCTGCATAAAAACAGTGTGAACACCTACAGACCTGCATGCTGTCTGTCATTGCACTGAGGAGGTGACTGCAGTAACAGATAAAAACTGAGTTTGAGTCTTTCTGTCCTGTTCATTGATCTGCACCGTCTGCATGGTTGGTGTCAGGAAACAGGTTGGTTTCCTTTAAAATGTTCTGGGCTGAGCTTCATGTGAGCTCTGTGCACGACACCTGAGAGGTTCTGTCAGAGGTCCGAACACTGGTTCTGTCAGATATCAGAGACTCGTGCTGCTCTGAGGACAGTGAATGCTGTGTATTCAGTAGTATTTAGGTGTGAATACTGTGTATTCAGCAGTATTTAGGTGTGAATACTGTGTATTCAGCAGTATTTAGGTGTGAATGCTGTGTATTCAGCAGTATTTAGGTGTGAATACTGTGTATTCAGCAGTATTTAGGTGTGAATACTGTGTATTCAGCAGTATTTAGGTGTGAATGCTGTGTATTCAGCAGTATTTAGGTGTGAATACTGTGTATTCAGCAGTATTTAGGTGTGAATGCTGTGTATTCAGCAGTATTTAGGTGTGAATGCTGTGTATTCAGCAGTATTTAGGTGTGAATGCTGTGTATTCAGGAGTATTTAGGTGTGAATACTGTGTATTCGGTAGTATTTAGGTGTGAATGCTGTGTATTCAGTAGTATTTAGGTGTGAATGCTGTGTATTCAGTAGTATTTAGGTGTGAATGCTGTGTATTCAGGAGTATTTAGGTGTGAATGCTGTGTATTCAGGAGTATTTAGGTGTGAATTCTTCCTCCACGCTGCTCGCTGCTCTCGTCTCTCCATGAGTCTAAACTTAGCGTCCCATCTCGTCCTCTCGGCCTTAATAAGGCAGCTGTTGGTCCAAACGGACGTTTGGCAGTAGAAACCGGTTTGAGCAGCACCGGAGCCTCCCACCGGCTCACCGGATCAGCTTTCACTGCCGAGCGCCCTCTGTCTAAAAACGCTGACAGCAGAGCGTCTCCGAGCAGGAACTTTTTTTAAGCCTCCAGTATTTCTGTCTTCTGCTCCCTGAAGACTGCAGAGACAAACACTGGGTTTATGTTCCTCACACACCGAGTTTACTGCACAGAAGGTTTCATCACCGAGACACAGGAGGCCACAGGATCATAAAGCAGATCAGGATCAATAGCTTCCTCTGAAGATCCCTCAACTAAAGTGCTTCAACCACAGCGTGAAAACACTCAGTTACAAGTAAAGTCCTGTATTTGAAATCCTGAATTCAGTAGAAGTCCAGTACTTTTATCATCTACTAACTAAAGTTATCAAGTAGATGTACTCAGTTACCTTTCACCACCAGTGACTCATTAAAGGACGACGTTTTCTGGCAGCCATCTTTTTGTGCAGCAGAGAGAAAAGTTCGAGGAAGAAAAGTGTTGAAGGAAAAGTTCAACCAAAAACTAAAGTTCAGAAGCATCAGATGTCTCCGTGCAGCTCGTCTGCTGAGATCACAGTCTGCAGCAGAGACACATCACTAACTGATCTGAGAGCAGATTTACACCTGTGACGTGTGATCATGCTAACACTGTTAGCTCAGCAGCTACAGTGAAGACTTGGTCTCCTCCCGTCTCTGTCCTCTGATCTCTGAGTGGATCTGTGGACGATTCTTCTGGATGATGATCAAAGATAACGATCTGTGAGACTGAAGCTGAACATGTGTGTTTCATGTCTGTGTTTCAGTTTGAGTCGTGACTCAGGAGGAGAGATTTCACACACATTTCAGCTGAAACACATGTTGGACCGGACGAACCGTTTGCTGATGATGCTGTGTTCTCTGTTAGATGTGACCAAAGACACGTTCTTGACTCTAAATGTCTTTCAGCTCAAACATCTCGTCCACACTTTGAGACACGTTCCTACAGAGCTTCAGAAGGAGGTCGTTGTGTTTACTGATGATTGTGTTTCAGTTTGTCTCAGGAGACGACAGGACTGATCTTCAGGAGCAGGACTGATCTTCAGGAGCAGGACTGATCTTCAGGAGCAGCAGTGAGAAGACCGAGGTGAGTTTTGGACCTGAGTTCTGCCCGTCAGGCTCGGTACAGGGCCTGCAGACACACAACGACCTCCTCTGAACAACTAGACTGTTTAGGGACGATGCAAACGCCACTTAACTAAAGTCAACAGTCTCATGTCATTGATTTAACAAAACACACACAGAGAGGAGGCAGTAACCACGGAGACGGTCAGCTGTTTGTCATGACGTTAGTTTTATTGCCGTTGGTTTAGTTGGTGGTGAATGAGCACAGTGATCACAGTGGTTTACAGCATGGAGACCCTCACAGGGGTCAAAGGTCAATGGAACACAGATGACATCATCGGGGCTCAAAGTTGACGCTTTCATGGTCGACTTGGCGAGTGTTTGGCTGGTGACTCGTCAACGCGGAGCCCCGAGTGTCGACACTATCGTTAACACAGCTATTAGTTCATTAAGCTACCAATCAGCTAATCGATTGTCTAGTCTACAGTTATGGATGGAAGACCGCGGTTCACAGGAAGTCACATACACACTCACAAGAAAATGGCCGACGCTGGGATGAACTGGGTCACCAGGTGGTTGAGTTCGAGCTGGAAGCAGACGAGACTGAACTCTGACTCTGACTCTGATCTCTGAGAGGATCTATGGACGATTATCAAATATAACGATCTGTGAGACTGAAGCTGAACGTGTGTTTCATGTTTCAATTCAGTTTTGGACTGGACGACACGTTTGCTGATGATGTTGTGTTCTCTGTTAGATGTGACCAGACATTATTCTGCCTCCGTCACCAGACCGTGACTCTGATTTGGACGGCTGTGAATCAGCACATCAGATTTCTACAAATCAAAAAAACCTCCAAGTCGTAGTTAAGAGATGCAGTTTGACTTTCACCAAAAGTTAACGGAGTTATTTTGAACTGACGGATGTTTGTGATGTTTCTGATGAAATGAGCCTGACTGACTGTTTCCTCTCGTCGTCCAGCTCCCGTCTGCTTCCAGCCGAACACGACGAGGTTTCCCACCGGAGGAGAGAGAGCGCCCCCTGTCGGCCCCGCTGCTACAACACCTGACCTCAGGTCAGCTTCCCAAAAAACTTGAAGGTAAGTGAGTTTTTGAACATGTTGATGGAAGACTGATTGTTAGGAGCACCAGTGACGCGTCAATAAAACCGACCAGTCAGGAAAAGCAAAGTGATCAGAACAAACAACATCGTCTTTCTCCACATTCCCTTTAAAATTCCAGTTGTTTCCTTTCGGAGGTTAAAAAACAACGTTGGCAATGTTTTTGGCTGTAAAATCATTGACAGAATTTTTCAAAAATTATCTAAAAAATCAGTAAAATAAAACAGAACAGAGCTTTAAACGGCCGCAGGTTTCAGGGAAACAGACTTCAGGTGTTTTTTGGGAAACCGGCGCTCTCTGCTGCAGGAAACCAGCTGACAGAACCAACGATCAGAACCTGCAGCAGAACATTTTACAGCAGTTTGTCACGTTTTCCAGCGGCTTCTGTTCTTTAAACGTGATTTTCCTGATTCTGTCACAACGCGGTGTTTTTGGCTGAAGAGCACGAAGACAAAATGACATGAAACAACATCAGATTTTGGTAATGTACAATTTCAGTTTTCTTTTTCGCCTCGATCGGCTGCAGATTTGCACTTTTTCCACCCTCTGACCCTCCCAGGCTCCCGTCCACACGACACATTTAAAAAACAGCAATGATTAAAAATAAAGATTCTACGTTTCAGGCGTCAGTTCGGATCAGAGCTTCTATAAAAATCTGCCTCAGGTTAGTCTGATTAGTGAAACGAGCCATCGGAGTCACGTGACCTCGAACATCTCGCCTCTAATAACGAGTTTTAATCAACAGCACTGTCGTTATGATCCGTTTAATCTACTGAGCCTCCAGAGGAGCCAATCAGCATCAGCTCCACTGTGAGGTGCAACCAATCAGCAGCTCATTCATTGATCAGGCTGATTTCTTTATTTACCGTCAAAGATCGTCTGTAGCTCCGGATTTAAAGTGACAGTCCAGTAAATCTGCCTGAAGGTGATTTTAAAAGGGGAAATCTGGTGGGTTTTTTTTTTTTACCTATGACATCATCAGACACCTGATGACAGCTGACTTTGGCGGCCATGTTTGTTTCAGGATTCATCAGCATTTTGATTAAAGTCTACAGGTCAGAAAGTCACAATTAAGCTAGCTGCAGGCTAACGTTAAGCTAGCTGCAGGCTAACGTTAAGCTAGCTGCAGGCTAACGTTAAGCTAGCTGCAGGCTAACGTTAAGCTAGCTGCAGGCTAACGCTAAGCTAGCTGCAGGCTAACGTTAAGCTAGCTGCGTGTTTTGGTTGCGATGATTGAAACTGAAGCTTTTCGATGGATTGCAGATTCAGGATCGACTTCGTGACAGCTCTGCTAATTCAATATTAAATACTTGAATGTTAATTTAAATGTTTTTATTTTGAAACCAACGTTACAAAGCGCTGATTGGCTGCTCCAGGTGTTGGTGTGTGGCCTCTCCCGCTGGCTGCTGGGATATGTAGTTGTAGTGTGAGGTAGCTGTTCTGCTGTTCAGACGAGCCTGTTCTGGTTTCAGTCGGCAGTAAAATGTTTCTGCTTCACTTAAAAAATACGTTTTTTGTAACCGCCTGTGGAAATGAACGTACGTGTGATGAATCATCAGATGAGACGAGCAGATCAGACTTTTCTTTCTGCTCTGAAACAATAAGGTGGATCTGAGCCGTGGGGGGTCGAAGGAAAACTGATATTCAGAAAAACGCAGAGAAAATAAACCTAAATCATCTAAAAGTCTTCAGTATTGAGCACTTTGAAAAAAAAGATTCCCTTTCTGAGTGTGTTCAGAGCCACACGAAGCCTCGCCAGCCTTACATCACTGCATCGCAGCAAACCCGCCAAAATAAAAGCCCCGCCCCGCTGCTTGTTCACGTGAGCCGGTCAGACACGCCTCAAGGCCTCGAGCACCGACGCACTGCAGTATAAACCTTTATAAAGCTGGGCTCGATTGACGTCGTCGAGCTCGATTAACGTCGTCGGGCTCGTTAACGTCGTCGGGCTCGTTAACGTCGTCAGGCTCCTCCTCAGCTTTCAGTAGTTTCTGTCGTCAGGAGCCAGTTTTTTTTGTTCCAGATCAAATTTCTGTCGGATCTTCAGTTTGTTATATTCTCATCGGTGCTGGAGGAACTTTAAAGCTGCAACATGAAACAGGCCGAGGAGGGAAATATTTCCAGAAACACTTCCCATGATCCTCTCCTGCTGACGGGACGCTTGCATAAAATAAAAGCAGTTTATTTTGAAAGTCTGAATGGGAAGTGAGGTAGCCTGACATCGAGGCGCTCGCAGCCCGTCGCTCGTGTTTGCCGACTCGACGTGAACAATCAGCCAGAAATCATCATCATAATTTCATACTGCATCAAATATAGATCACACACATATTCAATATATAGAATCTGTCGTACTGTTTGTATCAGCAAAATAAAAGCCTCCACAAAATAAATCTCTGATTCATTTTACAATATGTAAAACAAAACACGGTTTCTAACACGTTTCGTTAAAAGTGCCAGCGACGTTATTGTACAACAATGTGCAAATGTATGTAGGTTTATTAGATTTTACATTCTAATCGTGATGTTTCCCCCTGACAGCTGGATGTGACGGTTGCTAGGAGACAGAGTTGTAGACACGCCCCCGCAGACTGCTGATTGGTGGGATGTGACCCGGAGCCGGACGCAGGACGTCCTGTCGGGCTCTGGGATTGGCTAGTCAACCGTTCGGGCTCTGGAGTTAAGACAACGACGACGTAAGGCGACGCTCGCACCGAGCTGAGTCCTCCGGCTCTCATCGCTCCGCTGACGCCGTCACCTTCTTCTTCTGCTGCCGCGTCGCTGCCGACAGGTGTGATGTCAGCACGAGGTCGCGTCTGAGAGAGTGACGACGTTTACAACCAATCAACTTCAATTTAATTTGAATGTTTTTGGTGCATTTAATGACAAAATTAACTTTTTATTGACAGTTTCCGTCCTCCGACATCGTCTTCACCACCGGATGGTTTATTTGTCTCTGACGAGGAACCAGATACTCAGACGTGTAACGTGAGTTTGGAGCGATCGGCGCCGACGACCTTCAGCTGCTCGCAGGAGAGCGTGATGTTCGGTGGGAGGAGCTCAGCGTTGACGAGACCGAGGAGACGAGGCAGAGAAGACGAGTGATTGGCAGTTGGGAGCCCTGGTCTGGGATCAGTCTGTTTGGCACTTCAGTCGACCCGGGGACGCAGAACGGAGCCCGACCTTTGACCTGAGCCTCGTCACGGGGAGGTCAGGTACAGAACATGCAGGGGTTAAAGGTCAGATCCAGCTTTTCATTTAATTTCTCGCTTTGTTTACAGAACCACCACATGCTGCTCAGGACTGTTCTGGGATCAGTGGTCAGTCACAGGATTTAGTTTGGGAGCTGCACTGACTTCAGTCCTGATCAGGTTTGATCAATAGTTTGGATCAATAGACATCAGAGTCGAGGAACCAATGAGAGACAGTTCTGACCCGGTGTCATCATCACAAGCTGACAGCTCTCAGTGCAGGTGTGAACAGCACCAGACTCCCTTAACAAATGTGTCAGTTTAGTGAGTTGTTGAGTTGGAGACACTTTATAAACTCTGTGAAACTCTGTCTCTGACTCATTCTGCATTATTTGGACCTTCTTGTAAATTCAGCAGATGTTCTACAAGAACTTCTTTCTGTCTTTGCGTCAGGTGTGAACAGTTTAGCTTCCTGGCAGCGTGGTGAGTTCAAGGGCGGCTGGTTGCTACGTAACAGAAACTTTCCTTCGTTTACAGGTCGACTCTTCGTCGCGTGCAGCTGCAGACTGAAGAGGAAACCGTCCTCGACTGATCTGAAGTTCAGTTACGACGCAAACGACCGCTGGTAAATATCTGAGGGGGGTCAGTCTGTCTACAACTCTGTCTGAAGGAACAGCCACACACACACACACACACACACACACACACAGAGCCAATTACAGCATCTAAAGTTTGAGTTTAGGTTTTTACCCTCCAGCAGCAGTGAGCTGATGTTTAATGTTGTTGTGTGATGATGAGATAATTGTGTGTGTGTGTGTGTGTGTGTGTGTGTGTGTGTGTGTGTGTGTGTGTGTGTGTGTGTGTGTGTGTGTGTGTGTGTGTGTGTGTGTGTGTGTGTGTGTGTGTGTGTGTGTGTGTGTGTGTGTGTGTGTGTGTGTGTGTGTGTGTGTGTGTGTGTGTGTGTGTGTGTGTGTGTGAGAACCAGCCCACCCCCCCAGACAAGATTGCATTGATACCCTTCATCCCAGATGGAGGAAGCTGGACGGAGACGTTGGTTGGACACAGTGAGACGTCCTCAGCTCCTCCGGGGGGACGTTCTGCTTTTTGTTCTTTAAAAAGAGACGATATTTACATTTTGTGTTCGAGAGCCGGAGGAGTCGGAGCCCTTCACAGTTAAAGGACTCGGCGATCTGCTCGTTTGGATTGAGTGAGTTGCTGGAAAAAGGAAGCTGTGGTTATAAAAAGTGTCCCGGAGGAGCTGCTGTCTTCTTCTTCTCCCTCTGCAGGCGTGAAGGATCTCAGGAGCTTTGGTGCAGACGAGGAGACGGCGAGGAGAGTCCGCTCTGAGGTCCGGAGGTAAATCTGAAGGGCGGGCGTGGCGGCGCGGTGTCGTAGGGACGGATGCTGACGGAGTGCTGTGATTGGTGGAGCCGGCCTACATGACGCTCTCGAAGATGATGACCTTGTTGTCGTCGGTGCCGGGGGACAGCGAGCTCAGGGACTTGATGTCGGGGGCCATGTACTCCAGGTGGTGGACGCCCCACACCGGCGTGGTCAGGTGGGCCCAGCGCTGCAACACAACAGGAAACAGGACGCGCCGTCAGTAACGTGTCCCACAGTGTTCCTCTGTTCTCATCACGTCCAGAAACACAGTGAGACACTGAAAATCATTTTCCCCAAATCTGTCTTTGTTTACGTGTCTGTCTGTCTACCTGTCTGTCTGAACGTCTGTCTGTCTACCTGTCTGTCTCTCTGCACGTCTGTCTGTCTGTCTGCATGTCTGTCTGTCTGCCTACCTGTCTCTGTCTCTCTCTGTCTGTCTGAACGTCTGTCTGTGTGTCTACCTGTCTGTCTACCTGTCTCTCTGTCTGTCTTCTTGTCTGTCTACCTGTCTCTCTGAACGTCTGTCTGTCTACCTGTCTGCATGTCTGTCTGTCTGTCTCTCTCTCTGTCTATACGTGTGTCTGTCTACCTACCTGTCTCTCTCTCTGTCTCTCTGTCTGTCTCTCTGTCTGTCTGAAGGTCTGTCTGTCTACCTGTCTCTCTGCACGTCTGTCTCTCTGTCTGTCTGTACGTGTGTCTGTCTTCTTGTCTGTCTACCTGTCTGTCTGCACATCTGTCTACCTGTTTCTCTGCACGTCTGTCTGTCTCTCTCTCTGTCTGTGTGTCTGCACGTCTGTCTGTCTCTCTCTCTGTCTGTCTGTACGTGTGTCTGTCTTCTTGTCTGTCTACCTGTCTCTCTACCTACCTGTCTCTCTGTCTGTCTGTCTGTCTGCACGTCTGTCTGTACGTCTGTCTACCTGTCTGTCTACTTACCTGTCTCTCTCTCTGTCTGTCTGTCTACCTGTCTCTCTGCACGTCTGTCTGTCTGTCTCTCTCTACGTCTGTCTGTCTTCTTGTCTGTCTACCTGTCTCTCTCTCTACCTGTCTGTCTACCTACCTGTCTCTCTCTCTACCTGTCTGTCTGTACGTCTGTCTGTCTACCTGTCTCTCTCTCTGTCTGTGTGTCTGTCTGTGTCTGTACATCTGTCTGTCTACGTGTCTGTCTGTGTCTGTACATCTGTCTGTCTACCTGTTTCTTTGCACGTCTGTCTGTACGTCTGTCTGTCTTCTTGTCTGTCTACCTGTCTCTCTCTCTACCTGTCTGTCTGCACATCTGTCTGTCTACCTGTTTCTTTGCACGTCTGTCTGTACGTCTGTCTACCTGTCTCTCTGCACGTCTGTCTGTCTGTCTCTCTCTCTGTGTGTCTGAACGTCTGTCTCTCTGTACGTCTGTCTGTCTTCTTGTCTGTCTACCTGTCTCTCTCTCTACCTGTCTGTCTGCACATCTGTCTGTCTACCTCTCTCTCTCTCTCTGTCAGTACGTGTGTCTGTCTACCTGTCTCTCTGCACGTCTGTCTGTCTCTCTCTCTGTCTACCTGTCTCTCTCTCTGTCTGAACGTCTGTCTGTCTACCTGTCTCTCTGCACGTCTGTCTATCTCTCTCTCTGTCTGTCTGTCTCTCTGCACGTCTGTCTCTCTCTCTCTGTCTGTCTGTCTGTGTGTCTACCTGTCTGTCTGTCTACCTGTCTCTCTCTCTCTCTGTCTGTCTGTACATCTGTCTGTCTGTCTCTCTCTCTGTCTGTACGTGTGTCTGTCTGCATGTCTGTCTACCTGTCTCTCTGCACGTCTGTCTGTCTGTCTCTCTCTCTGTCTGAACGTGTGTCTGTCTGCACATCTGTCTGTCTACCTGTCTCTCTCTGTCTACCTGTCTCTCTCTCTGTCTGTCTACCTGTCTCTCTCTCTCTCTGTCTGTCTGTGTGTCTGTCTACCTGTCTCTCTGCACGTCTGTCTACCTGTCTGTCTGTCTGTACGTGTGTCTGTCTGTACGTCTGTCTGTCTGCACATATGTCTAACTGTACGTCTGTCTGTGTGTCTACCTGTCTGTCTGCACATCTGTCTGAACGTCTGTCTGTCTGTCTGTCTGTCTGTCCACTGTCTGTATCTAACAGAACAATAAAGAATCGTCTCTCATCCTGACTTGACTTTTCAGACCTTCTTTCTTCTCTCACTTTGTGTTTTAGTCATCAGCTTCGACACTAAAAAACAAACTGGTGTTCGATTTATAAAACCGTCTGCTGCTCTGATTGGTTGAAAAGTAACTGTTCCAGTTCTCTGTAATGATTCACTCCACCAGGTTTCTCTGTGACGGGAAGGACTTCAGTTACCAGAAACACCTACGGAAGCCCTGAGGGTCAAATGTTTCCAAACCAAAAAATAAGACGTTTCTCTCCTGTGTTCATGACTTCACAACCGGGGAACAAAAAGCTACGACAACCTCAGGATTTCTTTTTCTTTCTGTGTGAAACCGAGTGAGAAAATAAAATATTATCTGAAAAAATAAGGATTTCAGTTTTCATGAACAAAGTTTTTATCACTCAGTTTTGATTGTCGGGATAATTTTGTTTTTTCATGAAAAAAATATTTTTATCCAAGAAAATGTCCTTTTTTCATGAGTGAAACTGAGTGAAAGGCTGCAGTGCACCTCCTGATCTACATTATTGTCTCTCCTGTGATTATTAATTCACATCTGGAGAAAAAAAACACAAACAAGTGCAAAAGGATTTTTCAGAGGATTTGTTGTCATTTGGGAATCTGAGTGAATTTTATTTTCCCAAGTGAGGAAAAAAAAAATCACAAAAAAATAAAATTCTCCAGGGAAAGAAATTCTGCTTTTGTCCATCTGAAATGTCTTTTGACTCAGAAAATGTCTGAAATGTCTTTTGACTCAGAAAATTATTTTCTTTTCCAGGAGGATTTTTCTCTTGCCTGGGGAAAATAAAATGTACTTGGTCACACATGGAGAAAGAAATTCTCCTGCGAATTGAAAAAAGTTGAAAAAACGCTTTTTTCTTTTCTAAGAATGACAAGAAAATATTGTCGTTTTTTTATCTCGAGAAAAAGAGTTGGGTTTTTTTTTTTCCGTTTTTTTCTAGAGAAAAAATGACATTTTTCCTGAGAAAAGATTTTCCTTTTGTAGAATAATAAACTTTTTTTGTGTGTAGAACCAAGTTAATTTAATTTTCCCCAGGCAAGGGATGAAAATTTGTTTTTCTTGAGAAAAAAGGCATTTTTTCCCTAGAAAAGAAAAACGTAGCTTTTTTCTCTAGAAAAAAAGTTGTTTTTTTTTCTAGATAAATAATGATTTTTTTTCCTGAGAAAAAAACACCTTTTCTATTCTAGAAGAGAGAGAAAAAAAGTGCTGGTTTCGCTGACCACATTTTCTCCATTGGAAAACAAAACAACTTTTTTTTGGAAAAAAATTACTTTTGACTTTTTCGTCTTATTTTGTAGAGAAAAAAATCTATGGGTTTCACACATGAAGAAAGAAATTCTCCTGCGAATTAAAAAAAAATTTTTCCTCCAGGTGTGAATACTTTATGACTTTATCTTCTCCAAGGAAAAAATGCCTTTTTTCTCAAGAAAAAAAAAATTCATCCCTTGCCGGGGAAAATTAAAGTAACTTGGTTCTATAAAAAAAACACTTTTTTCTCAAGAAAAGACAAAAAAGTTGTTTTTTTCTCTACAAAAGGACAACCTTTCCTCTGGAAAAATTTAATTTTTCCTCTAGAAAAAAACGAGGAAAAAAAACTTCAGAACTTTTTATTTTCTAGAGAAAAAAAATACTTTTTCTCAAAAAAGGAGAGACAATATTTTAGAGCAGACTCAGAAAATGTCCTACAAGTCATTTCCGAGGGAAGAAAAAAACATTCTTGAGAAAAAGATGACTAAAAAGTGTTTTTTTCCTCTAGAAAAGAAAAAAGTCAGACTTTTGAGAAAAAAAAAATTTTTTTTCTTTTCTAGAGCAATTTTTGTGGCGAACCAAGTTAATTTAATTTTTCTCAGGCAAGAAAAAATAAAATATTTTTCTATTAGGAAGAAAGAAGTGCTGGTTTCTCCATCTAAAAATTATTTCACTGTTGGTTTCGCAGAAAAAAATTGTCTCACTCAGTTTTTCACATAAAAAAATAATAAATTCCTGGCAATTTTTTTTCCGCTCAGTTTCACACAGATCAAAACAAATGAAGACAATAATTTAGATCAAACTCTGAAAAATGTCCTCAATTTCTGTAAACATCCGACCGACTTCACAAAACCTCCTGAGATTCTTTGACTTCACTTCACTGAACTCAGATCTGTTCCACTCTGTCTCACTGCTCGCCTGTCTCACTGCTCGTCTGTCTCACTGCTCGCCTGTCTCACTGCTCGTCTGTCTGTCTCGTGCTGTGTGCTGGGCGCTCACCTCTTTGAAGGTCCCCTTGGCCCTGAAGAGCTTGTAGAGGACGCTGACGGGGATGCAGAGCATGGAGGACAGAGCCAGACACCAGCCGATCACCTCGCCCCACCACGGGTACACGTACACGTTGTTGTAGGTCAGAGGCTTGTAGTTCACCAGGTGGAACAGGAAGATGGCCTGCAGAGAGGAGGAGGAGGAGGAGGAGGAGGAGGATAAGGAGAGGAGGAGGAGTCAGGACTGAAGCACCGCGACCCAACAGGAATGACATCATCATCACTGATATTGTCTTTATTGGTTCTGAGTGTCATCACACACACTCTCATCTCTCCTTGCTGTAATTATTAAAATCATTATTTTGTTTGTTATTGAGCTGAGTGTGTGTGTGTGTGTGTGTGTGTGTGTGTGTGTGTGTGTGTGTGTGTGTGTGTGTGTGTGTGGTCAGTCTTACTATGCAGACACACGGAGTTATAAAGGACCAGCACCACTTCATCCAGGGGAACGGCCGGTAGCCAATCATACGAGCCACATCGTCCATGAAGCGGTCAGCACCTGCAAGTTATTAATCATACAATCAATAACCCAACCAGAGACACTTAGACAATGAGACAATGAGATGGACTGAGACATTAAGTCACAGGGACACTGAGAAACTGAGAAACTCGTCTCCGCTGTGACGAACTGAAGTCCATCCGTCTGAACTTTGTCCTTCTTTACTGTAACATCCTGTAACTGAACCATTCACACACTTATTTAAAGATCACACACTCACATACTTCACTGTGGCACCACACACACACACACTCTGCCATGAAACACTACACTCTGTGTGTGTGTGTGTGTGTGTGTGTGTGTGTGTGTGTGTGTGTGTGCGTCTCCTACCGTAGACCCAGGCAACTACTATGCATTCCCAGAATGCTTGCCACAACAGAGTCATTCCGCTGGCCGAGTAGTAGTCGAACAACTGGAAGACGTACATCCCCCCCTGCAGAGAGAGAGCGGAGTGAGAGGAGCCCGCTGTCCCGCCACGTCAACACACACACACACATCACACACACACCACACGCGGTCAGCACGCACTCGTCACACACTCGTCACACACACATCACACACACACAGTGATGAGCAGCTGACCTGTGTCACCATGGTGAGGTCGATGATGAAGCACAGCGAGCAGCAGATCAGCACAGAGATCTCCCTCTTGTAGCGATGGTAGTGCTTCCCAGGAAACAGGTCCAGGATTCCAGTTACGAAACCCTCGACCCCGACAAACTGACACACACACACACACACACACACACACAAAACCAATTAGACAATCTGCACAAGTTAAAACATGTCACTGATCCTCAGGAGGAGGAACATTAGAGAGAAAAACATTTATAATTAAGTGAAAATATAAAAGAAGTTACTTTTTGACACTTCAAAGACTTTATACATTAATACACTTATTATTAAATATATAAGTGCTGCAATATTTCATAAACAGAGATGTGAAGAGTCCAGCAGTGACATCACTGACTGTGACTCCATCAATTATCAAAATACTAAAGTGAAGTAAAGACAGGCGTCATGTGACGAAGGTGACGAAGGTGATGAAGGTGATGAAGGTGATCAGGTGATGAAGGTGATCAGGTGATCAGGTGATGAAGGTGATCAGGTGATCAGGTGTGTGTGGCTCACCTGACTGTCCAGGCCCAGCAGCAGCAGCATGAAGAAGAAGAGCGCCGCCCACAGAGGAGCCACCGGCATCAGACTCACCGCCTTCGGATACGCAATGAAGGCCAGACCTGGACCTGAAACACACACACACACACACGTCATGTTTCAGTCACACATCATACGTGACGTGACGTGACGTGACCCTTCTGCCTGAAGGAAACACTGTGTGGACACTGAGAGAAACTACGGAAGCCCTGAGAGACAAATGGGAACTACACTTCAGGAATGAAGACTGTTCAACTTCTCTTCCTTTGTTTCCACAGAGGAACAAACAAACACAAACAAACAAACAAACAAACAAACAAACACAGCTCTCAGCAGTGGGACTTCTCACCTTTAAGCAGAGCTACGGTGGAGACATGTTTGTTTTGATTGACAGGTGTTTCATCCAATGAGTGACATGTTTCCTGTCAACAGTTAAAGGTGCATTACACACATTCAGAGCAGGACTCAGCTCACTGTGTGTCAGAGCCTCGTGAAACAAAGATGAGTCACATGTCATGAGGTGGAAGAGCCGACTTAAATAATCCCTGAGTTAATACTGCACACACACACACACACACACACACACACACACACACACACACACACACACACACACACACACACACACACAGCGATGCTGACACTCAGACGTGTCGACAGGATTCAGAGTAAAGTGGATTTGCTTTTGTTCTTTTTGCAGAGAGATTAAAATAAAAAGATTTGCGTCGTCACGCTGAAGCTGCCGCACATTTAACCGCCGCCGGCCGCAGCAGCACGGAGGCTGTTTTATTAAAAGACGCTGAGCTAACGACCCGAGCGCCTCAGCAGAGGATCCCTGCAGAGCAAAACATCTCCATCACTGAAATATTAAAACGCTTCCGTCTGTGAATGAAGGAGAGAAACATGAAGCGACAGTCAGAGCTGCTCACACACTCAGTGGACCTGTGATGTCACACACACACACTCAGTGGAACTGTGATGTCACACACACACACTCACTGGAACTGTGATGTCACACACAGCTGCCTGAGCGCCATCACACACACCTGCAGGTGTGCAGAGGGTCATGATGTCATGGGGACGTTGACCTCTGACCTTGTGGACCTGCCAACCTACACACATCACAACACCACAGTCCAGAAACCTCCGTCGCTCTGAGCAGCTGAGCAGCAGAATCTGCTGACAACCTGAAGAAGAAGATTCGACCAATCACAGCGCCGGATTCGTTCCCCGTGCCGTCACCTGCCTACAGGACCACTGACCAGCGGGGATGATTGACGAGATGCATGAGGTCATGTCATAAATCAATGCTTCTGATCCGCTAACTGACAGCGAGTTTATCCGCCTGGTTCTCCTGATCCGCTCCGGCTGCGCTGTGGTGCCGCCGGGCCTGGAACAGGACATCAAGCGGACCTGAGGTCAAACTATAGCTAAATCATTTACGTTCTTGTTAGCTCGTTAGCTCTGACGTTAGCAGCTCCTTTATACCTTTTGAGGTTGTTTGAAGCTCCTCCCACTAACGTTTGTCACTGTCAGTGAACATTAACCAGTAAAAGCCGTCACGTTGTTCTGTTGCTCCTCTGAATGTAACAATACTGTGAGTTTCCTCGAGGCTGCAGGTCTGAAAGTGTCACGACTTTTCTCCTGTTAGACGTTTGTCTCGTTTGACACTTCGTCTGCTGAACGTAAATGTAGAAGGTTCTTACCCGACTCAGCGACCTGCGAGATGTCGACTCCCTGCTCAGCAGCCATGAAGCCCAGAATAGAAAACACCACGAAACCAGCGAAGAAACTGGTTCCACTGTTGATCAGAGCCAAGATGAAGGCGTCTCTGTGGACCGAGAGAGAGACAGACAGACAGACAGAGAGAGAGACAGACAGACAGACAGACAGACAGAGAGAGAGACAGAGAGAGAGAGAGACAGAGAGAGAGAGACAGAGAGAGAGAGAGACAGAGAGAGAGAGACAGAGACAGACAGGAGTGAGTTCACCTGATCAGCGAGGTAAAGACGTCCTCATGACTGGACCAAACATACGTCTGAGTCAGAACCAGTCAAACTCTCCGTCTCAGCGCAGAGAAACCAACAGCTGATTATCTCCAGAAACATATTAATGCTTCTGTCTCCTGTCAGAACGACCTCATGGTGCATTCAGGTGCACCTCGTAAACTCTAAACTCTCGACCCAAATGGCCACGAAGGTTTTTTACACCGGGACACTTTCTGTTCCGTCATTACTTTCTGCTTCTGTCACCACAGCAGTGACATTAATCTGATCAATAATAACAAGAATATCTGATTAGTTTATACAAAGGAAGGTTTTCCTGTGAAAACAATCTCATCCTGAAACATCTGTGATCCACCTCAGGCTGTTTACCTGCAGAATTACTGAATCATTAAATATTAACGACGAGACGTCACGTTAAATAACTGATTAAATGTGTGTGTGTGTGTGTGTGTGTGTGTGTGTGTGTGTGTGTGTGTGTGTGTGTGTGTGTGTGTCGTACTTGTAGCAGTCGTTGTTGAAGCGGTTGTAGCTGCCCAGAGCGGTCAGAGCTCCCAGCCCGATGGCGTAGGAGAAGAAGATCTGAGTGCCGGCGTCGATCCACACCTGAGGAGAGGTCAGAGGTCAGAGGTCAGAGGTCAGAGGTCAGCAGAGGTCAGAGGTCAGAGGTGTGTGATGTGTTCGAGGCATCATTTCATACGTTAGAAACTCAAACTTCTGATGACACACCGAGAAGAAAGGGAACTAAAGAGGCGTCAGGCTGGAGGTTATAATCATTCCTCTGAGTTTTATCTAGTTTGGATGTTCAAAGAGGACCCGGACAGGTCCGGACAGGTCCGGATGGGTCCGGACGGGTCGCACACCAACACCCTGAAGGACGCGGAGGTAAGATGCTGATGTTACCTGAGCCTCCCCCAGCTTGGACCAATCAGGTTTGATGTAGTACATGATGCCATTGTAGGCTCCAGGAAGTGTGACTCCTCTGACCAGCAGGATGATGAGGACCACGTAGGGGAAGGTGGCCGTGAAGTACACAATCTGAAACACACAAAAACATCGTGTTGCATTCAAGTGCACCTCATAAAAATGTAAATGACAGGTGTCAGGAGACAAAATGAATTGAGTTGGAGATTTGTGACACTTTACACGTCAGGAAGGAGATATCAGGATTTTATTTGGTAGATTAAATCCTCGTGTGTTATGTTTACGTTCCACTTCCTGTCTTTGTCTGTTTCTGTTTCTCTGACTTCGCTCTTCCTGCCTTCTGTATTTTGGACATCAGCTAAATGAAACTGGCTTCTCGTCACGTCTTCCTGCCTCAGTCCAGTTAGACGAGGTTTAGTTTTATGAAATGAGAAGTTTTGCACAGTGAAATCTTTAACTTCTGGTACTTAAAGTAAATTCTGATACGATTTTAAATGCAGATTTTACATCTGGACACATCAGCACATTTGCATCTGATGAGCCTGATTCAGGAATATATCAAAGTTACACGTTGTTGACTTGCAGCTTGACGGTTTATTTCTCTCAACACGTCTGCAGAAACACATTTCAGTGTGTCGTCTGTCCAATCAGCTGCAGCCGGCGAGCGACGCCTCTGTGGACACCATGTAACACACATGGACACGATGTTCTGAGGTTAACGTGGAGCAGAAGGTCGACAGCTGAGGTCGAAGCCTCGCTGCTTTCTGAACACCAGAATCTATTCAAATGCTAACAGACTGTAAATGTGAATTAAATCATTGGTCGTCGCCGCGTACGGACACTAAACCTGCAGCCATCGACCCTCAGAGGGGAACATGAGGAGGAACAGCGGTCTGTTCCTTTAACAGTCTGTGAGAATCAGAGAGGGAAAACAAAGAACCTGATCTGAGGAAACACAAAGAGACGTGACCTGCTGAGACACACACACACACACACACACACACACACACACACACACACACAGGGGAATGTGGAGCTTCAGCACCATGGAGAGCGTCTGGACGCAGGTGGAGTCGAGTATCAGTCAAATCACAGCGGACGACATTTTTCTACAGCGATCCCACAGACCCTGAAGGCAACACACACACACACCACACACACACACACACACACACACAGCATCAAACTTTATCAGCTTTTATTCTGATTCGATGTTTTAATCTCGACTTTCCCATGAAAAAACTTTGTGAATTAAGAAACTTTGTACAAACTCACCTTCAGTGAATCGTATAAATAGTTTGGATTATTTATTGATCGCCCCCCTCTCTCTCCCCCCTCTCTCTCCCCCCTCTCTCTCTCCACTGTGTCTCAGCCTCGCTCGCCCCGCTCAGCTTTCAGCCTCCTGCTGATCATCAACACTAAAAACTGTTTCTGTTGGTACTGAGAGCCGTGAGAGCGCTGCTGGACACACACACACACACACACACACACACACACACACACACACACACACACACACACAGACACACACACACACAGACACACACACACACACACACACACACACACACACACACACAGTATGGATATTTCTCCTCTCAGTCACGTCCCACTGCAGTCCAGCTGCCCTCTCGCAGGACAGCCAATCACAGCCTGCCACCTCACAGCCCCCCGTCCCTCCTCACCCTCCTTTGTCGTAGTCATGACAACGCTTAGCCTGCCATGTGACAGCAGTGTGTATGAGTGTCATCATCATCACGAGCCAGTGAACACACACACACACACACACACACACACACACACACAGAGTCTCATCTGAAGGTTGTAGTTTTAAAGAAACAGTTCCACTTTAAAGTGTTCAACACTTCTCAGCGTCAGAGTGAAACTCTGCTTCCTGTGGTTCCACTGTGATTCGGGTCGGAGCCCAGAGAGCAGAACACATTCAGAACAGAGACTCGGGTCAGGACCTGTGTGACCTCTGACCTTCAGCAGCGTTACGTAACAGACTGTACTGAACACAGCTGTTAGCTCGCTTTGCTAGCTGATGCTAACAGCAGCAGGTGAGCTCATGATGTCACACTCGAGTGAAAGTAAACATGTGGTGTTAAAATATTCATGTGGTGACGAGGAGGTCCCGTATGAAGAGTGTGTGTGTGTGTGTGTGTGTGTGTGTGTGTGTGTGTGTGTGTGTGTGTGTGTGTGTGTGTGTGTGTGTGTGTGTGTGTGTGTGTGTTACCTTCCCGGTGGACTTGACTCCCTTCCAGACGCAGAAGTAAACCATCACCCAGACGGCCATCAGACACAACATGAGCTCCCAGTTAAACTCTCCGATCTCGTCCAGACCAGAGGAGATGTTCAGAACCTTGTTCCTGCACAGAGGAGGACCAGAGAGAGACAGAGACAGAGACAGAGACAGAGTCAGAGACGGAGTCAGTTGGTCTACCACAGTATAAAATCACGCTGTGAGACGAGAATAAAACACAACTTGATAATTTGAGTCAGCTAAATGCTAAAACTATGTAAACAGTCTGGAGTTATTGGCTGTTTACTAAACACAACTTCATCTTCCAGCTTTGTCTGACAGTTAAAACCTCTTTTTTATAGTTTAATGAAACTAATTACTACATTTAAAGAACATTGTAATATCAGCCATGTTTGTTTGACAGTAATGATGAAGGTTAGTTTAAACCATCATGTGGGCGTGAATCTTCGTTGAGTTCCAGCTGTTCAACAGACGACAGAGAGCAGAAACAGCCTCTCACTGCTCCTGAACGCCTCGTCAGTGATTCTGTGACTTTGTGACATCACACAACATCATTTCTATATGGTGGCACAGAGTTTATCTTCAGTTCCTCTCTGTGGATCACAGACAAACTGCTGACAGGCTGAACAAAGTGTCGCTGACAGAAACGACGCTGATGATAACACCGAGATAATTCTTCATCATGATATCATTTATTAATCTGCACTTTATGGTTTGAGCTATAAAAGAAATAATTCACCAACACTCAGCTGTCCTCAGCTGTCCTCAGCTGTCCTCACCTGTCCTCACCTGTCCTCCTCTCCTCAGAGACCTGACGTCAGATACAAACCCTAACGAGCTCTGTCACCTAACGACCATTTTCACCTCATTAACTGCTCATCGTGTTAAAAAGCTGCCATGACGACGCCTCCCTGCAGCAGGAGGACGGACTGTGACAGGCTGAGCCAGCTGTCAATCACAGCCATCACGCCACAAAGTTCACAGTCGGACTAAATGATCCGCTGACTCTGGTTCAGTCTGAATGAAGTGAGTCTGACGATGAGTTAACGAGCAGATTAAACTGGTCTGAGGTCAGTCAGAGACAGAAACTTGAGTTCAGACGGTGGACGGTTGGATTTTTCTGTTTAGAATGAAAATAGGAGTCAAAATATTTCCTTTCTTCACATTTATGAGTTTATGTTGTTGACTTATTAGACTCAGCAGTGAACTGGCTGCTTTTAAAACTCCAGGCTGTCAGACTGTCTGGAGGCTAGCTGGTTAGCATGCTAACTTCAGTAGTTTTCTCTGCCTCTGCTGCTCTCTGATTAACGTTGGCGAGCTCGGACATGATTTCCTTTAGTTGATGTTTCCTCTCCTCCAAAGCTGTTGTTAAGCATGTGGGTCAGCTTTAGCTTCACGTCTCGTACCTGAACAGGTGAGACATTTTCTTTTTTTAAGGCTCTGCAGCAGTGTGTTTGTGGCTGTTTCCTGAGCTGAGGTGAAGTGTTTGTGTGCTGAGAGAAAGCGGAGAAAGACACCAGACTCCCTTAAAAAAACACTCCATTTTGAGAGTTTTTGCTTGAAGAGCAACTGTATAAACTTTGTGAAGTGCGGTCGTCAACACATTTTTAACTAATTGGACCTACTTCCTCATTCAGCAGACGTTACACTGAGATATTTCTGTCTCTGTTTAAAAGAACTTATCTGTAAACGCTCACTGAAGAAGCCCGTTGAGACAAATCAATACCAGGTGTGAACCGACAGATCGAAGCTAAACCAAACATTAACAACCTCTCTATATATGATTTAATAGCGCCGGATCAGAACTCACTCCCAGAACTCGATGATGGGCGAGCGAGCGTTGGCGAGCTCGGCGCAGGTCATGTTGGTGCCGGAGATGGTGGTGTTGATGAGGCTGGCGTTGTTGCAGTCCTGGTGGTTGAAGATCTCGATGCAGCTGGGCGTGTTCCACTCGTTGTCGCAGGTGGACCAGGGCAGGGTGGCGCTGAAGGACTTGATCAGGTAGTAGAAGCCCCAGGCCAGCACCATGATGTAGTAGGTGTTGCAGAAGAACACGATCACCATGGAGGCGCAGCCCAGACCTGAGGAGGAGGAGCAGAGCGGCAGGAGGCCGGGAGGAAGAAACAGCTGAGTCATCAAACTGCAGAACAGATACAAATGTAAACATTTTATCATTTCTTCAAAGTTCAATGGTTTTAATGTTTTTATTCATTGTATTTAGTTTTTTTTATCAGATTCTTATATTCTCAGTCTCTTTATTTACATTTTACTGTTGTTCACTCTTAAGTTATATTTACACTTTAAATCAAATCTTACCTGAATATTTTATTCTATTCTATCATTATTTTTACTGCTTGTTTTTATCTTTTATTACTTTAACTTTATTTTTTTTATATATTTCAGTGCAGTGTTGTGTATTTGTCTCTACACCTGTTTTTATACCATGTTTTTTTTTCAATCACTTGTAAAACACTTTGAACAGCATTTTGATTAGTTTAAAAGGTGCTATATAAATAAAGCTTGATTGATTGATTGACTGATTGATTGCTGTGCTGCAGTGAGGTCAGGACTTAATAAACTGGGTTCAAGCAGTTCGTCTACGTTTATGACTTTACGAGCAGCAGTAACATCCCGTCAGCTCCTCAGACTGAACTTCAGCTCCTGAACTTCCACCTGTACCTGCAGGAATCAGCGACACGTGCTGAGTTACCGTAGACCGACAATTAAGTTTGTCTCTGAAAGGTCACGTCTGCACTGAGCCGACCGAATCGTTACGTATAGACGTGAGAGAGTCTGAACTTCATCACAGCCAACGAATCTCCCCGTCAGTCCATGTGTCGTGATGACGGGCAGCTTTTCTGTTAGCTCAGCAGCTACAGTGAAGACTTGGTCTCTTCCCGTCTCTGTCCTCTGATCTCTGAGTGGATCTGTGGACGATTATTCTGGATGATCATCAAAGATAACGATCTGTGAGACTGAAGCTGAACATGTGTGTTTCATGTCTGTGTTTCAGTTTGAGTCGTGACTCAGGAGGAGAGATTTCACACACATTTCAGCTGAAACACATGTTGGACCGGACGAACCGTTTGCTGATGATGCTGTGTTCTCTGTTAGATGTGACCAAAGACACGTTCTTGACTCTAAATGTTTCAGCTCAAACATCTCGTCCACACTTTGAGACACTTTGAGACACTTTTCAGGCTCCGTCAGCGGACGATGACTCTCTGACTGTTCACAGCTGAAGGCTTCACTGTAGCTGCTGAGCTAACAGTGTTAGCGTGCACCTGTCTGAAGCAGGTGCACGATATCGACCTCACGTCGAGGGCGTACAGAACATATTTTAAATCAGTTTTACTGCTAAACTGTTCCTTTAAGTTTACACAGCAGCTAAATACATGGAATGAAGTAAAAGTAAAATATTTGACTCTAAAATCTGGAGGAGCAGAAGCATCAAGCTGCTCTGTAGCCTCAGCAGCCTCAGGACAAACTGCAGCTCCACTACAGGTGAGACTCACAACAGGTAAGCCAACTTCTAACCATCAGTGTGATGGTGGCGTTCTGTCAGCAGCACCTGCAGTCTAAAGGTTAACAGAAGCTCAGAGCAGTAACAGAGTTAATGATGGAGTCTTAAAGAGTCATGTGATCAAACACCTGATAAACTCGGTGAACTCAGAGCGGAAAGCTAACAAAGACATCAATGAGCAGCCGGCATGAGAGAGATGTATTTATCAGTGTGTGAGTGTGTGTGTGTGTGTGTGTGTGTGTGTGTGTGGTAGCTTTGCAGTCGTGTCTGCAGGCACGTACAGCAGGATCACAGATTATCACCTCCAGATAAACCTCAACAGAAATCTAAACGTGTGTTTGCAGAGTGACGTGTCCGCTGAACTGCTCACTGCCTCGACTCCACTTTTATTTTATAGACTTTTGTAGTCGGGACAAACTGACGGGACAGCTGAGCCTTCGCTTCAACACACAACATGTCATCTGTGCCTCTGGGGGGCTCTCAACATAAACATATATAAATGTTACGTTATAAACAAATGTATCAATGTTACGTTACGAACAAATGTATCAATGTTACGTTACGAACAAATGTATCAATGTTACGTTACGAACAAATGTGTAAATGTTACGTTATGAACAAATGTATCAATGTTACATTACGAACAAATGTATAAATGTTACGTTACGAACAAATGTGTCAATGTTACGTTACGAACAAATGTGTCAATGTTAGGTTACGAACAAATGTATCAATGTTACGTTATAAACAAATGTATCAATGTTACGTTACGAACAAATGTATAAATGCTACGTTATAAACAAATGTATCAATGTTACGTTACGAACAAATGTATCAATGTTACGTTACGAACAAATGTGTAAATGTTACGTTACGAACAAATGTATCAATGTTACGTTACGAACAAATGTGTCAATGTTACGTTACGAACAAATGTATCAATGTTACGTTACGAACAAATGTATCAATGTTACGTTACGAACAAATGTATAAATGCTACGTTATAAACAAATGTATCAATGTTACGTTATAAACAAATGTATCAATGTTACGTTACGAACAAATGTGTAAATGTTACGTTACGAACAAATGTGTAAATGTTACGTTACGAACAAATGTATCAATGTTACGTTACGAACAAATGTATCAATGTTACGTTACGAACAAATGTATCAATGTTACGTTACGAACAAATGTATAAATGCTACGTTATAAACAAATGTATCAATGTTACGTTACGAACAAATGTGTAAATGTTACGTTACGAACAAATGTGTAAATGTTACGTTACGAACAAATGTGTAAATGTTACGTTACGAACAAATGTATCAATGTTACGCTACGAACAAATGTATCAATGTTACATTACGAACAAATGTATAAATGTTACGTTACGAACAAATGTATCAATGTTACGTTACGAACAAATGTCTAAATGTTACGTTACGAACATATGTGTAAATGTTACGTTACAAACATATGTGTAAATGTTACGTTACGAACATATGTATCAATGTTACGTTACGAACAAATGTATCAATGTTACGTTACGAACAAATGTATAAATGTTACGTTACGAACATATGTGTAAATGTTAGACACAAAGAGAGTTGGGAGGTTGTGTTTCGTGGCGTACTGCACCTTTAAACAGCGGAGCGATGTTCCAGACGTTGATGCTGCCGGCCTTCATGAACTGTCCGAGAGCGATCTCCAGGAAGAAGATCGGGATTCCTCCGACAAAGATGAACAGCAGGTAGGGGATCAGGAAGACACCTGCAGGAGGAGACAAAGGGTTAAAGGACAAGTTCACGTCTTCAGTGCTGTCTTATATAACATGTGGAGTTAGCCTGTCGCCACAAATCACGTTCGATTGGATAATGACGAGATGACTGTGACTGCGAGGAGAGAACAGCGGACTGGTCCTTTAACTCCGGCCCTCTTTAATAAAACAGAGTCTCTGGTTGGAATTTGGGTCTCATGTTTCTTTCAGCAGCATCATGACGAGACATTTATGTAACTGAACAGGAAGGAGGTAACTGTTCATCCTCCATCGTCCTCCATCGTCCTCTCACAGTCTGAGTGAAGGAAACGTCTTCTTTCTCTCTCTTCTCCTCTTTATTCAGATTTGTCCGAACAGAGTGAAGGACTGAATGAAAGAGGAGAAACATTCTGCTTCTAACTTAAAGTTTGATGAAAGACATCGTTAATTAAAGGCTTGATGATTTGTGAAGAGGGTTCACTCTGCACAGATGAGAGGAACTGAACTTTATTGTTGGTGAATATTAATTTAACTTGTCACTTGATGTCCAAAAGACATCAGGAGAAAGTGGAGCTGTTGTTCGTCAGGACATAAAACTCAACACCGACTCATCTTTTCTTTTTCCGGCAGAATTCAGCTTCAAACCAAACTACTGCTGCGTTCTTACGGCACAAAACACGGAGACGCATCACTTCTTCTCTTAATCGTGCCGTCACGTTATTCTACCAGAAACAGGTTTTCTGAGGCGTCTGCGAAGCGTCTGAAGACGGACTGAAACATGTGTTTCAGAGGGACACGAACAAACAACAAACAGCTGATGTGTAGCTCTGATGAATGAATGAATGAATGAATGAACGCTCGTCCGCTGCTTCACTATGAACTGGGTCGAGAGACATGAATGAACAATTAGTTAAGCTCTCTCTCTCTTTCTGTCGCTGGTATTTTAATTGGTGTGAAGGAGACACACACACACACACACACACACACACAGACACACACACACACACACACACACACACACCACCTTGTACTGACTGTTATCTGGTACTTTGTGTACTTTGTGTTTTACAGTTGACAGTTTATCGTCTCTTATCTCGATTCTCACAGAGGAAAACAAAACTCAAACCTTTAAATGATCTCAGATTTAAACTTCAGTCCAGAAGTGAAATAAGAATATTTCATGTCTGAATTAATATCCAGTGTCACATTAAACATGATTCATAGTCATATATTATTATAGAAGTATAATAAGTTCAGATGTGATTCTGCTCGTCAGCTGACTCTCAGTTAAACATGGAAACATGTGGATCAGAAACTTTTACTGAAGCTTTGATACTTAAACATTAAACATCAGAGACTTTCTCTCTCTCTTCATACGGGACCTCCTCGTCCTCGTCACCACATTCATATTTCACCATGTTTACTTTCACTCTTGTGTGACTGCTGACACAGAAGCAGAGTTTCACTCTGACGCTGGTGACATCATCAGCGCCAAAACTGAGAAGTGTTGGAAAAAAATGTGGAACTGTTTCTTTAAAACTGTTGTGTTCCTCCGGCGCCTCGCGGCTGACATGTGTTTGTTTTCCTGCAGGGGGTAACTGGGTCACAGCGCCGTCCAGAACCGGTATGAATGGAATCAAACTGGAATGATGGGGGGGGACTCCAGCAGCTGCCACGAGACACTCGGAGATATTATACGAGCTCACACATCACCTTATATGACTGCATGTGTGTGTAATGTACACGTGTGTGTGTGTGTGTGTATATACTATGTGTGTGTGCAGGTAACCATAGCAACAGGACTGATGCTGACTGGTGAAACTGAACTGATTAAACTGATCGATCAAATGATCGAAAATGATTTAACACGAGCCGCATCAGCTCTTCTCTCTCCCTCCAATCAGAGTGACACACACACACACACACACACACACACACACACACACACACACACACACACACACACAGCTCTCATGACGATGTGTGAGACGCTGCTGGCTCGATGACGTCACTGATGACGCTGAATGAAGCTGCAGGTTAGCATTAGCCTGATACACACACACTGCACTGCTGCGTTAGCCTAGCACAGCCTAGCATGAAAACACAGGAGCTGCTGGTGAGTCACGACTGCAGAGAGAGAGAGGGGGAGGGGTCAGCACACACACACACACACACACACACACACACACACACACACACACACACACACACACACTCAGAGCTAAGTGGTGTAATGCTGTTAGCTCGTCAGTAACTCAGTGTTGATGGGATTACAGAGTACTATGGCCTCATCACAGTCAGCTGCACACACACACACACACACACACACACACACACACACACACACACACACAGATTTCCAGACAGATTCTAACATTGAATATTTACTGTGGCTACAACACGATCCACAGAAATCCTCCAGTCTCGACTGTCGGAGTCAGAGTCAGGAGGTGAGACTGATCCAGTTGGTTTTGGTTCTGAGTGCTTCACTCTCAGCAGCTGTGCGGGTCAGAAACACACACACAGCCCAGGCTGCTCACGGCTGCAGGGATGTTCCCGGGTCAGACACGTTATCAGTGTCAGAGTCCCAGCTGAGGGTCAGAACTCAGGTCCGTCCTGCTGGTACTGAAAACACAACCAACACTCTGATCACTCTGACTTTGCGCGGCGCTGCGTCCTGCAGCCTGTCGACGATGACGTGCATGGTGACGTTAACGCCGGTGATGTTGAGACATTCAAGAACAACAATGGAGAAGAAAATTATCAGTAATCGTGGCTGTTTGCAGACACACAGAACTGTAGGATGACACGTCTGAGCCAGGAAGTCTGACTGCCTGGTAAGTCATGAACTCTCAGCTGGTATCAGTGTCAGCAGCTGTCTTACTGATGTTGACTAGTTTCAGTCATTTCTGCTCACTACTGAGAAAAGAAAACGTGGAAACAGTTTAAAAAGATAACTGAAGTAAAATCCAAAACTAAACTTTTGGAAGTGAAGAGCGTCTTTGCTTTGTGGGTCAGAACCAACCAGAACAGAACCGCTGACCTGAGAGCAGGTGTGACGGCGAGAACAGTCATTATGTCACCAACATGTCCGACACGTGGTCAATGTTCAGAGCTGGAGGGAGCAGAGACACAAATAGAGCTGCGGCTGCAGTTAGCGCGCTAAGCTACAGTGAGTTAGCTAAGCTGGCTAATCCAGGGTAAGTCAATGGGCTAAATACTGACAGGCTGACGCGGCTAATGACAGAGCAGCATCTTCATCATCATCATCTTCATCATCATCACCAGCATCATCATCATCATCACCACCATCTTCATCATCATCTTCATCATCACCATCATCATCATCATCATCTTCATCATCAGCATCTTCATCATCACCAGCATCATCATCATCATCACCAGCATCTTCATCATCATCTTCATCATCACCATCTTCATCATCATCATCTTCATCATCATCATACCCAGCATCTTCATCATCATCACCATCATCTTCATCATCATTACCAGCATCTTCATCATCATCACCATCTTCATCATCATCATCATCATCATCATCACCAGCATCATCAGTAAAAGTAAAGATGGTGTTTGGTAAAGAAAAGTACTCGAGTAAAAGTCTCTGATGTTAAATGTAGTTTAGTATCAAAGTATCAGTAAAGTAACTGATGAGTCAGCTGATCATCACTGAATTTATCTGACTGATGAGAAAATCAATTCATTTACAAATGTAATCTGTAAAGTAACTAACTAGTTCTGGAGTGGAAGTATAAAGTAACAATGGAAGGTGAAGCACAAACACCTTAAACTCAGGTACAGCACCTGAGTAAATGTACTTAGTTACATCATCAGGTCGTCTTCTTCTTCAGTTTGTGACCGAACAGCTTCAGACTCACATCGCTGCTCAGGAGCTAACATGAGCTAGCGTTAGCATGCTAAAGACTGCAGTGAGGTGAGTTCAGTTCAGTCGGCGTCCTCGACTCTCCGTAACACATTTGGCTCCTCTGGCTCTGATCTGCTGCCAGCTGACCCGGGATCAGCAGAACATAATCCATCACGCCGGATCCCACGAGCTTTAATTAAGATTCAAGATTTATTCTGAACACAGCGCGGTGCGGCGACAGCCTCGCAGCTGGTCCCGACACCTGATGTGTTACCCACAGTGAAGAGCAGCTGAACCTCCGACCTGCAGCTCAGAACTCACCAGAGAGTTCTGACAGTGTGAAGGTCCAGTTGTGAGTGTGACTGAAGAATCACAGTTTAGAGGAACCTCTGAGTTCCATAAAAACTCCTTCCTGGGACTTAAAGCTGCAGATAGTTAGGTCGAAACCACGGAGAGGTCCAATGTGACCTCTTCAGAAACTCTACAGAACCTGTCCAACGCCCTGACAACAACTAAAACCCCGTCCATCATCCGGTACCTCCTGCAGGACTCCTGCAGACCTTCAAAGACCATCTCCGTCTGACCCAAACAGCTTTCTTGACCCTGAACAAGTGTCTTTTGTGCCTGAACCGAACCGTAGCACAAACACAGAGAAACACTCAGTCAGAACTTCTCCGTGGTTCTGCAGAATCGTGTTCAGCCGACATTATTCTGCCGATTGTGCTGAAGGAAGTCTCGTTCAACTCTCTGAAACACCTGCCAGGATCTTCAAGACGTCCTCAGCAGCCTCTCCAACATCCTCACTGACCTCCTCAGGCTCCTGATTCTAGACCCTGACCCTGTACTGGTCTGCTGATGATGATGTCACAGGTATGTTCCCCGATGTGCACCAGAACTTGTCTGGTGCTGATTCTAGTGCAGAGAAAGATGCTCGGAGCATTATGACATTTATAAAGTTCTTGTTGTGTAAAATCTCCTGCGTCTGTTGCAAACACACCGATGACATCATCACAAACAAAACGTCCATCAGCTGATCGATCCACGTTTCACTTCCTCATGTCGACATCAGGATCCACTTTCACCAGAACCCACCCACTTTGTTTATATGTGGCGGACCCTGCCACCTTTCTTCGTATTTCCCTCTGAGAACAGCCTGTTTATTCACTTATAGTATTATTACCTCATTAATATTGTAAATATTAAGATTCTGGCTTTGAATTTCTTCTCTAAAACTACGTAGTGCTCCTTTAAACCAAACCATCAACAACCTGACGTCGTGTTCGACACACGAGGAAGCTAAAGGAGGCAGAAGAGACTGAAGCTTCAGTGTCTTCAGCCAAACACTGGCTGCCAAATGCAAACTTAGCTGCGCTGAGTTTAGCTCGCTGGCAGCGTTCTGCAGGTCGACTGGCCCAAATACCTGAAGAGAATCAGGACTGGCTCACCTGAACCAAACATGACGGAGCAGCTTCAGTCAGAGCTGAGGATCCCTGCCAGCTGTTTACTGTTATAATCAGACAGCAAGTGATTACGTGACCGGAATCCAGATATAGAAGATAAATTCTGCCAGAACAAACATTCACACATTTTATTTGACTGTTGCTCAAATAACGGAGACGTTATTTAAAGAGTTTCGTTGTGTTTGTTGTGTGTGTGAGCGATTACACAACACTGAAACTAACGGTGAGGACGACCTGAGTGACACAAATCAACAGAGAAATCATTGACGACTGATCAATCAATTCACCAGAGAGTTTACTGACAGTCAGAGCTGCTGTCAACATCCACCTGTGATCAGGAGGAAGAGGAAGTTTGTTAACACAGTCTGATCCACCTGATCCATCACTGAGCCAGTAACAAAGCAGCACCAGACTCCATTAACAAATGTGGTGATTTTAGGAGTTGTTGAGTTGAAACAAACTTTCTAACGTAGTGAAACTGTGTCTCTGACAGATTCTAACTGGTTGTGTCCTTGTTGTAAATTCAGCATTAAATCAGAAGCTGAAGTTGTTTGTCTCCTTGTACAAAGTGTCAGTTTGTGGCAGCATGTCTGTACCAGCCTGTCTGCTTCTGTGTCTAAAGTGCTAAAGTCTTACCTGCCAACACTGATCAGCTGTTTGAACACACTGTTTACACTGATGTCACCATTTACACTCCATTTATGAAAGAAGAAACATGTTATTGATCTAAACATGTCACATGTTACAAAGACACTAAACAGGAACAATATAGGCTCCTTCTTTGTCCCCGTGGAGAAAGTCCCCAGACTCCCTTAACAAATAGTGTCAGTTTAGTGAGTTGTTGAGTTGGAGACACTTTATAAACTGCTGTGAAACTCTGTCTCTGACTCATTCTTGCATTATTTGGACCTTCTTGTAAATTCAGCAGATGTTCTACATGAACTTCTTTCTGTCTTTGAGTAGAAACATGGAGTCTGTTTGTCTCTGTGATGGACGGGTTAAGTCGGTGGAAACGGTTGAAAATGCTGGAAAATTCCAGGAAAACCTCAAGAACTCATCTCAACAAAGTTTTCAAGGATCCGTGAAACATCTTGAGATTATGAGCTGAACCACAAAAGCAAAAAACACCGACTGGCTGGTTTACCAGGCTGTCCACATACTTTTGGCCATATAGCAAATGAACAAGCAAGGAGAGGAAACAAGGAGAGGAAACAAGGAGGAGAGGAGAGGGAACAAGGAGGAGAGGAAACAAGGAGGAGAGGAGAGGAAACAAGGAGAGGAAACAAGGAGGAGAGAAGGAGAGGAAACAAGAGGAGAGGAAACAAGGAGGAGAGGAGAGGAAACAAGGAGAGGAAACAAGGAGGAGAGGAAAGGAGGAGGAGAGGAAACAAGGAGGAGAGGAGAGGAAACAAGGAGGAGAGGAGAGGAAACAAGGAGAGGAAACAAGGAGAGGAGGGGCAGTGAGGTCTGTCAACAGGATTAAAAGATTACAGGCCACTCCTGTTAATCTCTCGTCCACGTGGTGACGGGGATGATGATGTCACACTTGGCAGCCAGTCATCACACACACACACACACACACACACACACACACAGTCATGAAACTGTATCTGTCCCATGACCTTTGACCCCGACTCTAACAATATCTCTGAACACAACCAGTCCCGACCTTTGACCCCTGACCCTGAGCAAGGTTCATTACCATGGCGACGTGCAGCTGAGCATGAACACCTGAGCCGACCAATGAGAGCGCAGGACTGACAGCTGGGAGACAGCTGATCAGTTCAATCAGGCCGAGCTGACGGGCTGATCGATCCATCGATACTCTGCTAACGGCTGGAAAATGTTCAAGGACGCTGAGAACCGACTGCAACACGTCCACGACTCCTGGAACCCCTCAAGGACCCTTGAAACCCCTCAAGGACCAATGAACTGATCTCAGGAATCCATTGATCACTGATCAACACGGAACCCTGGAACATTTTCAAGGACCCTCAGAACCTCCCTGGAACGTCATTAACAACACCTGGAACATTCTCCAGGACCCCTGCAACCATCTCAAGGACCTCTGGGTTCACACTCAAGGTCCCTTCAAGTCTCTTCAAGGACCTTGATGTGTCTGAGTGATGAACACTGAGCTGCAGTTTCATAACCAGCCGAGCCGAGGATCACTGTGTGTGTGTGTGTGTGTGTGTGTGTGTGTGTGTGTGTGTGTCCTTGGTAGAGTGACTGCAATAACACACACACACACACACACACACACACACACACACACAGCAGGATAATAACTCAGAGTGTGAGGATGGAGGTCACAGGGAGGAAGTCGACTCGTTGTGTCTCTCTGCTCGTCTACGTTTCCAGCTGAGGAGATAAGAACTGTGAAGTCGGCCGAACCTTTAATCTGATGCTGATTACTTTATGTACTTCGTCTACCACTGTGTGTGTGTGTGTGTGTGTGTGTGTGTGTGTGTGTGTTATCAGAGCTGCTGCAGGTGAACACGTAGATAAAGCAGCTTCGCCATAAATCGCCCCATAAAAGGAAGCTGTAACCGGCGGCAGCTCTGAACCTCGACGGGTCTCTCCAGAACCTTTCTGGACCTCGAGCCGCTGGTTTGGACCGGGCAGCCGAGAGGTCAGAGGTCACGAGTCCGGCCTGAACATCAGTGTTCATCAGCAGGTAGAAACACGAGTCATAACGTGAGGAAGCTGCTGGTGTGTTCAAGGACACTCTGACATTTAAGTTCCCATTTAAGGGGACTGTCTTGTCTCACCTGGACGTCAGCACCAGGCTGAAGCAGCAGCTCTGCAGGTTCCTAAAGGTACTTTAGAGTTTGTTAATTCCTGGAAAACGATTCAAATATAACTCGTCCTGCACTCGGGCACTAATTTTCCTTCCAATAAACTCTTTATTAATCTTCATGTCGCTGCGTCGGCTGTGTGAAGAGAAGCGTGATGTCAGAGTCTGGACTCATGATTTAGCTGAAACTGGATCGTACTTTATGGAGAAAGTATTTCCTGGTGTCGTCTGGCTCCAGCTGATAACTTTACCTGAAGACACTGAGCATGTTGACCTGATGGTGGCGCTACATGAGAAGTCACAGGATCAATACAGTGATGAGAGTTGATCCTGAAGGGAACCTGAGCGTCTGGACAAACACTTTCAGATGAAGCGACTTCAGCACCGAGCTGCTGCTGTGGGTGAAAAACAGGGGAATGTTCCTTTACAGAGGCAGTTTGGCTCCAGCGCTCGTCTGATAAATCAGGTGTGAAGCAGCAGTCGGAGGGAAGGAGGTGACCTTTCAGACGGACACAGAGTCAGTTACCAGGACGTCAGCGAGTCTGTAACGTGAGAACTGAAGCTTTTCTCTGTGATTTAACACAAGTCTGACCTTCTCCTCCTCCTCCTCCTCCTCCTCCTCCTCCTCCTCCTCCTCCTCCTCCTCCTCCTCCTCCTCCTCCTCCCTGTCCAGCTGAAACTGTGTGAACGAGACCTTTTCAGGTGACAGGAAACATCTCTTTATCTTTCCTTCCTTTCTCTCTCTCAGCAGTTCGTCTCCGTCGGTGACGTTTAGCTTCGACGGAGATGAAACCTGCACAAACGTTTGTTCTTCTAGATTCTGACGGTCTTTGTTAACCAAACATCTGAAGACGTCACCAAACAACTAATCGAGAAAATGATCTGCAAATTAATGAAATCACACACACACTGTACTCTCAGACTCTCAGTGTGTGTGTGATGTGTTCAAGCTTTCAAACAGGCCCTGAACGCATCGTTCACAGACCGTCTGGACTCCAGAGGACCAGGAGAGCATCTCATCACACCTGCAGCTCTGCAGCTCGTCTTCTCCTGACGGACCAGTGAGGAGACGAGTCTCCGTGTTCGCTGTGAGGACGTTTAATGTCCCCGACAGCCTCTGTAGTCTCATTCAGAGCGTCTGTCCACGTGGAGGACTGACTGTTTAACATGCTGCCAGATCTCAGACTGACACAGACGTACAGAGATGATACTGAATGAGGACGAGACTCTGGACGGACCAGCGGGCGGGGTCGGGTCGGGTCGGGTCGGGGACCTCCAGCTTCAGTGTCACTTCCGAACATCGCCCGCTGCAGAGCAGAGTGACGACCGCGCTGCGTTCACAAACACTCACATGTTCACGAAAACAGAAAAACAACTTTGTTCCAGCTGACATCTACATGAGACACATTGAACTGCATTACCCAGAATGCACCTGACGCTCACCTGTTCCTGCTCTCACCTGCCTGCTGTTTTATGTCGGCGTTACGTTAACGTAACTTTAACGTAACTTTAACGTTGACCTGAGAACGTCAACTGAAACACACTGAGCTGATGACTATGAGAGGGGGCGGGGCTTCAGCTCAGAGGTGGGTGTGGCCTCACCTCCCACTGGAGTGTGTGTGTGTGTGTGTGTGTGTGTGTGTCTCACCTCCTCCGTTCTTGTAGCACAGGTAGGGGAACCGCCACACGTTGCCGAGTCCGACGGCGAAGCCGACGCAGGACATGATGAAGTCCATCTGCCGCGTCCACGTCTCCCGCTCCTGGTACCCTGGCCCCGCCCCCGTCACCATGCCCGCCTTCTTGTCCGGTCCGGCACCAGCACCACCGGCCCCCGGCGCCGTCGGGACGAGGCTGCCGTTAGCGGCCGCAGGAGGGTAACCGCCGCCGCCGCCATTAGACAGGAGGTGAGCGCCCTTCTCCTCCAGGAGAACCAGGGAGCAGGACGAGGCTGGGAGGGCCTGCTTCTCCATCACCAGTCAGGAACCAGTCAGGAACCAGGCAGGAACCAGTCAGGAAGTCAGGAACCAGTCCAGTCAGGAACCAGTCAGGAAGTCAGGAACCAGTCGAGGAACCAGTCAGGAACCAGTCAGGAAGTCAGGAACCAGTCGAGGAACCAGTCAGGAACCAGTCAGGAACCAGTCAGGAACCAGTCAGGAACCAGTCAGCTGTAGTTCAAATTTTCCTTCTCAGGTTCCTTTAATTCTTGAGGTTTTTGTTTCGTCGCTTCTTGTCAGTTTCTCAAACCCAGTGTAAACCAGTCAGTCAGGCTCAGTCAGTCAGGCTCAGTCAGTCAGGCTCAGTCTGCACTGGTTTAGTTCTGTTCCAGACTCGAGTGTTTGTCCGCTTGTAAAACTGTTTCTCCCTTTAATTTAGCAGCTTTTTGTGTTTTTAAAGACTCAGTTTTTAGATCCGTCTCTTCCTCACCTTGTGTTCAGCTGGGACACCGGTTCAGACCCGGTTCAGACCCAGTTCAGACCCAGTTCAGACCCAGTCTCAGCCCGGTGTGGAGCGGATGAGTCAGTCAGTCAGTCAGTCAGTCAGTGGGCAGCAGGTGCAGCTCGTCCCGTCCGGCTCTGCTGCTCCTTCTCCTCCCTGTCCTCCTCCTCTTCTCCTTCAGTCAGATAATAATAATAACCGGGATTATTATCATCAGAACCAGCCGGACTGTGAGCTGGATCAGATCCAGAATCTGTCGCTGGATTCAGGAATCAGATTTCATCCGGACGAATTAATGAATGTTCACAATCCAAAACATCTAGTAATAATCTGGAGACATTTCCTTCTCCAGCAGAAATGAGAGCGAAAACGATCGAGCGAGTAAAGAAACCGTGAAGAAGAACTAAAAGGTTCGGCGGCGAGCGGCGACCTTCAAAAACAATCCACGAAACACTTGAATGTGAGTCTGAAGAATCGCATGGGAACAGAGAGTCACGGAGGAGACGGCGGCCTGCGGGGGGACGGAGAGGACGGAGAGGACGACACGGTCACGGCTCTGCGGCGGGACACCGAGCTGCGCACGGCTTCAGTCCCGGCGGCGGGCGGCGGGCGGGCGGTGCGGGCGGTGCGGGCTGTGGAGGAATGACTGCAGCTCCATCAGAGGAGGCGAGAGGCTGAAGGGAGCCGAGCGTCTGCCGTCAAATGTCCCGATCCACCGGCTGCGAGCTATTTAAAGAGCTGCTGCGGTCTGTCCGTCCGTCTGTCCGCCGCCGGCTTTAAAAGGAGAACAGGCTGCTGCTGCCGCTGCCGCCGCTGCTGACGTCACGGCCGCGGCCCCGCCCCCTCTCCCGTTCCCTCCCCCCCCTCTCTCTCTCTCTCTCTGGACGTCATCACGGTCACTCCTCTCTCCACCTCCGCGAGCCCCTCTCCCTCTCTCTCCGTGCCTCTGACGTCACAGGAGTCCCCCTATACATGCACGCGCGCGCGCACACACACACACACACACACACACACACACACAGTTGTAAAAGGTCATACTCGAGTAAAAGTCTTCAAGTATCTGATATTAAAAGTAGTTTAACATCAAAGCACAAGAAAGTAAAGGGAACACAGGACAGCAGGGTCCAACCGGGACCGGTACCGGTACCAGGTTCTGATCAGTAATACAGTCATTTAAAAAGGTGCTCTGGTGCAGAAGGTAATCTGTAAAGTAACTAGTAACTAAAGTATCAAGGAGGAGGAGAGGAGGAGAGGAGGAGAGGAGAGGAGGAGAGGAGGAGAGGAGAGGAGGAGAGGAGAGGAGGAGAGGAGAGGAGAGGAGAGGAGAGGAAAGGAGGAGAGGAGAGGAAAGACAGAGGAAAGGAGGAGAGGAGAGAGGAGAGGAGAGGAGAGTGAGGTGAGGAAAGCAGGAGAGGAGAGGAGGAGAGGAGAGGAGAGGTGAGGAGAGGAGAGGAGGAAAGGAGGAGAGGAGAGGAGGTGAGGAGAGGAGAGGAGAGGAGAGGAGGCAGAGGAGAGGAGAGGAGAGGAGACAAGGAGAGGAGAGGAGAGGAGAGGAGAGGAGGAGGAGAGGAGGTGAGGAAAGCAGGAGAGGAGAGGAGGAGAGGAGGGGAGGTGAGAGAGAGGAGAGGAGGAAAGGAGGAGAGGAGAGGAGGTGAGGAGAGGAGAGGAGAGGAGAGGAGGCAAGGAGAGGAGAGGAGAGGAGACAAGGAGAGGAGAGGAGAGGAGGAGGAGAGGAGAGGAGGAGAGGAGAGGAGAGGAGAGGAGAGGAGGTGAGGAAAGCAGGAGAGGTGAGGAGGAGAGAAGGTGAGGAAAGGAGGAGAGGAGGTGAGGAAAGGAGGAGAGGAGAGGAGAGGAGGGAAGGAAAGGAGGAGAGGAGAGGAGAGGAGGGAAGGAAAGGAGGAGAGGAGAGGAAGAAAGGAGAGGAGGAGAGAGGAGACACCCAGTGCATGATGGGAGGGAACGACGCACTTTGCAAACATACAAGAAACGACTGCGTGCGTGACACGTGGCTGCTACAGGCTCCGCCCACAGGATGAGCGATGAGGAGGAGGCTGTGACCTTCCTCACAGAAACACATGAAACTACTGTAACAGGAATGTTGAACAGAGGAGTAACCGACAGCTCAGACACCGCCACGCCCTCCTCGCCTCCGTGTGACCTCTGACCTCTGACCTCTGACTCAGCACCTCAACCATGTGAGAGCTGACTGATGACAGACTCCCTGTGAGGGCGGAGTCAGCCTGTGGTCACAGCACAGACACCGACCCGTCACACCGACCCGTCACACCGACCCGTCACTCTGTCTCAGAACCAGCCCCGACTGATGACACCCACAACATGAGGAGGACTTAAAGGAGCAGTCCGTATTTCAAAGGAGCAGTCTGTAGATTAACTCCCCCTCGAGAGGTCAAGTTAGCTGACCGCTAGCTTAGCTAGTTTTAGCAACCTCAGAAAAGACCGCACGATAACAACACACTGCAGCTTATGTCTCCAACTAGAAACCGCCATCAAAAAGCCACAATTAATGGTGAGAACAGCAGCAAACTTCAGCAACAGTACATGTACAGTCCCAGCACACAGTACGAAGCATCAAACATCTGCTAGCTTTGCTGGATTTGTATTAAAAACACAGCACAACTCACCCTCTCCTCCAGCAGCCTGCCTGTGTGGGGAAGCCCTGACGAGTCGATTACCGAGTGCAGTAGATTTCTGCAGCTCAAGGATGAAAATGTCTGATTATTACTCCATGGAACGCTCAGTTCTTATTATCGAGAGCTGACAGGGAAAAGAACGGAAGTAATGGAGGAATAATCAGACACTTTCATCCTTGAGCTGCTCCAGCTGCCTCTAGCTGGAGACATAAGCTGCAGTGTATTGTTATCGTGCGGTCTTTTCTGAGGTTGCTAAAACTAGCTAAGCTAGCGGTCAGCTAACTTGACCTCTCGAGGGGGAGTCTTACTCGGTGTCAAGATGTGTTAGACCATGGATTAAACTTACACCGGAATATCCCTTTAAAGGAACACACCAGACACACACCAGACACACACAGACACACACCACAGACACACAACAGACACACACCACACACACAGGCGGCAGCAGGTAGAAACGTTCACACGCCTCCAGCTGAGTGGATCATTACACTGCAGCCAATCAACAGGCTTCATCTCCAACACGAGGCGGCCATGTTGTTCAGCTTTAAGCCACTTTGGTATTATTCAATAAGTCAGAAGATGACACCAGCAGCTGTGTGAGAGGACGCTGTGACTGCACAGACTGTCCTGACTCAAACAGGAGACATGTTGGACTCAGGTGTGTACAGGTGAGCATGAAGGTGAAGTCTGACAGAGCAGAGAACACAGCAGCAGGTGACAGGAAGAAGGACACTCGTCATCAGTCAGTAAGAAACTGAATTCATTCAGTTCATCCAGATCACTCAGTTAACACACAGGTAGGTCACCTGCAGTGTCCCAGCTGTTCTCATGTTGATCAGCTGTTCTAACAATATGAAACTCCATGACAGACCCTGACTAAAGCCTGGCATGGACTCAACAGATCTGACTAATAGTCCAGACTATTACCTGGTGACTGAGAGCCAAGGTCCCAACTAACACCTGGACATGAACAGGACGACTTGACTTTCTGGGCTGCAACTAATATCTGGAAGAAACTGGACAGATAGGCAAGTGAGACTGGTTAAAAATCCTGGTGGGTGCTGACTAATAACTGGAAATCACTGAAGTTGCAGGGCTACAACTAACACCTGAAGAGGACTGGATGTTGTAACTGACAGAGGCTGGAGGACCCGTCTACCACCTGACACAGTGATGTGATGACTAATACCTGGCAGTGACTTGTTTGCTCTTCATCAGATGTTGTGTTGCGGTTGTTCATCTCTTCTGTGTGTGATTACACGAGCAGATGTGTCTCGTGTCTGACACGTCATCACATCCCGACGGTGCTGCAGGTGCGTGTTGGTCGCGCTCACCTGCAGGATCTTCTTTCTTCTTCGAGTCCAGGATGGAAACCAGAGAAGCTCCAGAGCTCCACAGCTGCAGCAGTCTCTGCCTCCCCCTGGTGGCTCCCCCATCACACTACAACACACTGCATCACACTACAACACACTGCAACACACTGTAACACACAACAACCTGCCCGCAGCTGATCTGGGATCAGCAGACGAACTCAACCTTCTGCTGGTTCAGATTATTCATTCATCAGGTTTGGTCCCATCAGGCTGCTTTAGAGAAGATTTCTGCTACAAGTTTGTCACTGAATATCAGTATGTTTCTGATTTCTGAGGTCGAAACAAAAAAACAATGTGTTATTATTTTCCCACTGTATATATAAATAAATAAATTAAATGATTAAATGATGGGAGTAATATTTTTTTTTTTTTTTTTTTATCTCAGATATCTTTATTGAATTTTACTTTTTCCACATATAACAACACACATACATATATTCTTGTATTGTACATTTTCAGAGTAGTCCAAAATCGACATAGACATAAACACCCCCCCCCCCACCCTCCCATCCCACACCTACAAACCTTGATTCCTGAGTATTATTCCTGGAGTATTGTAGTGAACTGCTGGAAGTCAAATATAGGGTTGCAAGATAAATAATAAATATAAAATAAATTACTAAGCCAACAAAGAAAACTAAGTAAGTAAAAGTAAATAAGTAAAGGAGGCAGATTTAGACATTAACTGTCTCACACCCCGTGACTGACAAGAACAGACAGAGAGGCAAAACAAAGAAAAGAAGGGCGGACACTTCACCTTGCCTTTAAATTCTCAAAGTATTTAAGGAAAGGCCCCCATACCCTCTGAAACTTCCTGCTCGAGTCGCAAACTGAGTAGCGGATCTTTTCAAGGTCCAAACAGGACATGATGTCCCTTAACCACTGAGTATGTGTGGGCGGGGCAGCATCCCTCCACCTTAATAGTATCGCACGCCTGGCCAAGAGCGAGGCAAAGGACAGCGCGCGGCTCTTGTTTGGAGTGAGGCGCGCGTCATCCCCCCCGTGGTGCCAAAAAGGGCAACCAGTGGGTTGGGCTCTAGCTCAAGATTAAGAATAAGGGACAAGGTTTGGAAAACATCTCTCCAGTATATTTCCAGGCTTGGACAAGTCCAAAACATGTGGATAAGTGAGGCCTCGCCTCTCTTACATTTATCACATAGAGGGTCAACGTCAGAGTACATGTGAGACAATCTGACTTTAGAAATATGAGCCCTGTGTACAACCTTAAATTGTAACAGGCAGTGACGCGCGCAGAGAGACGTTGAATTTACCAGCCTGAGAATGGAGTCCCATACATCATTTGATAAACGGACGTTTAGATCCTGCTCCCAAGCAGTCCTAATTTTATCCAGAGGAGCCTGTTTTATGCCCATCAGTTTGTTATAAATGATCGATATTAACCCCTTGCACGATGGGAGCAGGACAAGTAACATATCGGCGGTGGTCGCCGTGGTTGCCTCGGGGAAACTAGCCATCTGAGAGCGGAGAAAGTGTCTTACCTGCAGGTATCTGAAAAAATTAGTGTTTGATAAACCAAACTTTTCCGACAGTTGTGTGAATGATGCAAAGCTGTTATTAACGAAAAGATCTTTAAACTTCACTATGCCCCTCACGTGCCACTCTTGGAATGCAGAATCAGATAATGAAGGTAGAAAGAGAGGATTAGACAGAATAGGACTAAAGAGAGAGAAATCATGAAAACCAAAATGCTTCCTGAACTGAGCCCACACCCTAATTGTATGCCAAACCGTTGGACTATCAGTCCATTTACCCGGGGGAGAGGGAGCGAGGACCCAAGTAGAGCCAAAATGGAAACATTTCGGACAGAACTTAACTCCATCCTTACCCATGTTGGACAGTCAGCTCGGTTCGAAAAAGTGCGACCAGAAAGTAATACAACGTATATGAGCAGCCCAATAATAAAAACGGAAATTAGGCAGCGCCATACCTCCATCTTTTTTTGATTTTTGAAGGTGGACTTTATTAAGTCTAGGGCGCTTGCCCCTCCATATATAGGCTGATATGATTGAGTCCAATGAGTTAAAGAAAGACTTGGGAATGAAGATTGGTATAGATTGAAAGAGATATAGAAACTTAGGGAGGATATTCATTTTAACAGAGTTGATCCGGCCCACCAGGGATGTAGATAGAGGAGACCAGTGCATCAAGCTCTCTTTCACACGGTTTAATAGAGTGTAAAAGTTTTCTTTGAAGAGACACTTATGTTTCCTTGTGACCGTAATGCCAAGGTAAACAAATTTATCTTCCACAACCTTAAAGGGGAGACTGGTATATTTTAAAGCGAGTGCCCCTGCATTTACAGGAAAAAGTTCGCTCTTATGTAAATTTAGTTTGTACCCCGAAACCTGGCTAAATTGAGTAAGTAAGGATAGCATTACAGGTACAGAGGTGTCAGGGTCTGATATAAAAAGTAAAAGATCATCGGCATACAAAGACACTTTATGTTCAATTCCCTTCCTCAAAATCCCTGAAATACCTTTACAGCTACGAAATGCTACTGCCAGAGTCTCTATAGTCAGATCGAAGAGCAGAGGGCTTAAAGGGCAGCCCTGACGGGTTCCCCTATAAAGATTGAAAGGTTGAGAACGTTGAGAATTGGTTAGGATAGAAGCAGTTGGACGTGTATATAATAGTTTAACCCAACTAATGTAGTTTGGGCCAAAACCAAATTTTTCCAAAACTGCAAATAAATACTTCCACTCCACACGGTCAAACGCTTTCTCTGCGTCTAGAGAAAGAACACATTCTGGGATTGCCTCTGAGGGGGAGTACAAAATATCAAATAAGCGACGTATATTAAAATAAGAATGGCGGTTTTTAATAAAGCCAGTCTGATCTTCTGATATTATCTCTGGTAATATACCCTCTAGTCTACGGGCCAAAACTTTTGCTAAAATTTTGGCGTCAACATTTAGTAAGGAGATTGGCCTATAGGAAGAGCACTCTGCTGGATCTTTACCTTTCTTTGCAATAAGACTAATGCACGCCTCATATAGTGATGCTGGGAGTTTGCCTTGCTTGAAAGAGTCTGATAACACTAAACATAGATGAGGGGAAAGTAACGAAGAAAATTTTTTGAAAAACTCTGCTGGGAACCCATCAGGTCCAGGGGATTTCCCAGATTGCAACAAGGAGATAGCAGCTGCTATCTCCCCCTGTGATATAGGCTCCTCTAATCTGGCTTTATTATCTTGGGTGAGTGTGGGGACCTCTAAATGACCTAGGAAATTTTCCATCAACGTACTGTCATTTGGGAGGTCAGAGGTGTAAAGTCGGGAATAAAAATTCCTGAATGTGTCGTTGATTTCAGAGGGATCTGAAGTGATATTACCATCGTCCATCTGGATTTTTGTGATGTGCTGCTTTGCTTTAAATCCCTTTAGCTGATTGGCTAACATTTTCCCAGATTTATCGCCATGAACATAGAACAGACTTTTGCTCTGCAATATTTGGCGTTCAATTGAATGTGTTGAGAGGAGATCCAATCTAGTTTGAAGTTCCACACGTTTTTTATATAGTTCAGGGTTCTTAATTTGAGCGTATCTTCGATCCACTTCTTTAATCTGATTAGAAAGATCTAGTCGTTCTCTCTGAGCTCTCTTTTTCATATTTGCACTAAAAGAAATAATTTGTCCCCTTAGGTAAGCTTTCAGAGCATCCCAAACGTTCAGGCTGGAGGTTTCAGATGATGCATTTGTATCAAAGAAAAAGGTTATCTGCTCCTCCATAAACTTCACAAAGTCATTATTGGACAGCAAAGTAGAGTTAAAACGCCAATGTCTCTCTGCAACAGGGAGGTCAGGGAGGGTCATGGACAGCACCACCGGTGCATGGTCAGATATCACTATACTCTGATAGTCACAATAGCGGGTGAATGGGATCAATTGGTTGTCAATAAAAAAATAATCGATCCTAGAGTAGGTATGATGGGAATGGGAAAAGAATGAATACTCCCTCTTGTTTGGATGGAGATATCGCCATATTTCTGTGACACCATAGTTGTCTAAGAAGGACTGGATAAGTGACGCGGATTTGCTCATGATACCAGGGTTAGAAGAGGATCGGTCAAGCACGGGATCGAGCCAACAATTAAAATCCCCACCAAGTATGAGAGAGTATGAGCCCAGATCAGGAAGAGAAGAGAAGAAACCCCTTAGAAAACCCACATCATCCACGTTTGGGGCATACACATTGGCAAACACTACCATAGTATTATACAGTTTCCCAGAGACAATAATGTAGCGTCCATTTGTATCTGATGTTACGTTATGGTGTTCAAAGGGAATATTCTGGTTAATGAGAATGGAGACCCCTCTGGCTTTAGCCTGAAAAGTAGAATGGAAATGCTGCCCCGCCCACCGCGACATCAAACGTGAATTGTCAGAACCACGAATGTGTGTTTCTTGTAAAAAAGCGACGGCTGTTCCAAATTGTCTAATGTGTGAAAAAACCCTTCTCCTTTTAACAGGGTGATTTAAACCCTTGACATTCCAGCTCAAGAAATTTAGGGAGCTAGCCATTCTCCCTAATAGAGAAGATGGGTAGGTAAGCACAGGTGGTATTAATACTCCAGGTATCAGTCCCAAAATAGCATAACAAACTCAAAATGCCACAAACGTCATGTATGTGGCCAGGGCTTATACAAGCTTCCAAAACAGTGTAGGTGCTGAGAAACCCCCCTCCCCAGAACAAGACAGCTGCCAAGGAACAAAGCAGCAAGCTCTTCATAACTTCCATTCCAAACAAATAAACCGTCCTGTAGTACCATCTTCAGCTCCCTCATAACACAGAACATCGACTACACTCCTATGTTAACATCTCTTTTCGATAACACACCCCTATAGGGGAAAAGGCAGCGCCTCATTGGGTCTCATATATGGCCCTGAATAATGTACAGAACACGCATATATACACTGTTACTCTAAGAGAGAAATAGTAATGATAATAATAATAAGGTGAAAATAAAACTCCAGTGAACAGTGTTATACCGACCAAGATGTGATGGTCTGCTGACTTTAACAAAGAGGAAAAAACTCACATCGCCGCCACTTTAGTTGTCATGGTAACCTTGACTGTCACGCGGAGGTCTGAGGACCCCGTCGCCAGGTATAAGGGGGAAAACAAGGTATGCTAGCGGACCGACAAAGAAGTTGAGAACCAAAATAATTCACCAGCCACAGTCACGAAGCATTCCTTTATGATGTGCGTGGAACATCTGGGAGGCCGTCGACGTATCTCCGTGCCTCATCCACCGAGCGCAGCCACTTCCTCTCCCCGCTGGAAAGTGTGATGCGGAGCCGGGCAGGATACAGTAGTGAGGGCTTGAGTCCTCGATCGTATAGCTCCGACATCACTTCCCTGTATTCGGCGCGCTGGCTTAAAACTTCTGGGCAGTAATCCTCCACGACACGGATCTGCTGGCCGCGGTAGCTCAGCTTCCCCCTCCGACGAGCCTCACGAATCAGAAGATCTTTTATCTGGTAACGGTGCAGCCGGAGAATGACCGGCCGCGGTCTCTGTCCTGGGGCCGGTTTGGGTGCCAGTGAACGGTGGGCTCTGTCAATCTCCGGCGGGGAAGGAAGCATCTCCGTCCCGAAAACCTCACGCAGCAGATCAGCGAAGAATTCAGTAGGTCGCCCACCTTCAGTAGCCTCCGCTAGGCCGAGGATGCGTAGGTTTTGCCGTCTGCTCCGTCCTTCCAGATCTACGACTTTAGCGGTTAGCTTGGAGTTGTTTTCCCGTAGGCTGAGGCAGGCGTTTTCCAGCTCACTGACGCGCTGGCTCAGGTCCTCTGAGGCAAGCTCCAGAGAACTCAGACGCTGGCCATGGTCTTCTACGGTGGACCGAACTTGGTCGAATTTTGTTTCCAGCAAACTGAAGGAGGACCTGAAGTCTGTAGCTAATGCCTCACGGTGCTGGTCCAGTAGCGCCGAGATAGCCTCCATCGTTAAGCTAGTCGACGAGTCGTCTTTTTTCCCAGCTTTGCCACTCTTTGAAGCCATTTTAAATTAGGTGTGAGTGAAATAAAATAGTTGCGCGAATTTTTCAATACTTTGGTTGTGAAATAAATGAGTGAAGGAGTGAAAAGTTTGAAACGAGCAGGAGCACGTGTGCGTTGCGTCTACTCCATGTGGCAGCCCGATGGTGCCACCGGGAGTAATATTTTAATTAGTTTTGAAAAAGATGGACAAAAATCTAAACCTTTAAATCCAAATGTTTATAGTTTTTGTCTGATTCAAAGAATGAAAAGTAAAAAATATCCAGTTTTGAATGATGAACACGTTGAACATAACTATCTGGATGGTGGAAGAGGCGGGAAAGAGACCAAAGAGAGAAAACAGAAGTCTGTTAAGATGATTTAAATTTATGGAAACACATGTTTTCACTTCTTTAAAAGCGGCAGGTTAACTGAACATCCAACTTCACTTTGATATGAACATTAAAAAATTAATCAACAGATATTTGATCTCAGTTTGATTCTGAACTGTTATCTGGTCTTTTCTGTGTGATATCAGTGGAGTTAGCGTAGCAGCTCGCTACATGCTCATCCTGTGTTCTTATATTCCAGGTTGTGTTGTGGGTCTGTGTGACTGACAGCAGTCGGTCCTGCAGCCATGTTGGTCTGCTGGCTGCTCACAGAGGAAACCTTAACGTCACCTGGAAACCTCAGGTACAGTCAGCTGAGCAGACGGAGACGTCGGGACAGAAGGTTCACGTTAGCCGCCTCAAACAGGAGAAGCACATGAAGGTTACTGGACAGTGACGTACACACCAGCTACACACCAGCTACACACCAACACTGTTTGGGTCATTTATGTGGAGTGTGAATGACTTCTGATGATGAACGAGGTCATTCAGCTCGTCTAGAAACTTGAACTCAGCAGATGTGAAGGACAACAGGGTCGGGTCTGGAGACACCTGGTGAGGTGAGCTGACAACAGGTGGAGGAAGCTGTTGCATTCAGCAGGTAACAGATGTGATCAGCATGAACTGTGAAATCTTTAGCATAGCATCTGTTAGCATCCAAACCGATCGAGCGTGTCGGGATGTAAAACGTCCCACAGAAACATTTTAAAGACGTCTCGGTTGGTTAGAAATGACTCGTTTCACTGTCATAGTCTGAGTCTTTGGAAAGTCTAGAGGACGTTATTTTATTTAAGTTAGCTGGGCGCTAAACGGGGAGCTAGCCGGCTATCAGGTCTTTTCACAGCTGGGAAACACTGTCCAGTAATAAACCTCCTTCAGTAGATGCGTCTTTATTAACACACCACACTGGATGTGGGTTACATGTCATCACTTGGTGTCGGGTCTTGTTTAGATCAAAGCCAAAAGTCCATGAAGAGTTTACACCTTCCCTCTGCTCAGAGACAGAACCCGGATCTCAGCAGGGTTAAGTTCTGACCAGTGGAAGAAGGTTATTATAGAGTTTCATCAGTTTAAAGTTGATCCTGTGAAGACGGTGAGAAGAAGATCTGATCTTCAGTCAACAGGAGGAACAAGCAGAAACAGTTTTATCTCCAAAGTCAGTTTAATCTCACAGTGATCAGTTCATCAGGAAGTGTCTCATGAAACTGTGTCTTCCCTCTGTACAGAGGACAGACTGAACACCAGACTGAACACTGATGGACAGACTGAACACCGGTGGACAGACTGAACACTGGTGGACAGACTGAACACTGATGGACAGACTGAACACCAGACTGAACACTGATGGACAGACTGAACACTGGTGGACAGACTGAACACTGATGGACAGACTGAACACAGGTGGACAGCCCATCTTTAGTGTGACGTCACTTTACTGTACAGTTAAATAAAACATTCATATTAAAGCTTTGTGTAGAAGCTGAGCTGGAGGCTTTAAGGCAGCGCGGTGAAGACGAGGACACGTTGACAGTCAGCTGCTCTCAGAGTTCAGAATACAAAATACATTTTACTATGAAAAACTCCAAACAGCTGGAAACCGTCACAGTAAAAGGAAGGTCGCTGCAGGCGGATGATGTCACTGCAGGCGGATGATGTCACTGCAGGCGGATGATGTCACTGCAGGCGGATGATGTCACTGCAGGCAGATGATGTCACTGCCTTGCTCTGAGGAACTTCAGTGTCACAGACTTGTTTCCTCTCTAAATGTTACAGGCGTGTTATGAAATGATAAATATGGCTTTTATTTTGAAATGTAAAAACGTAAAAAAAAAATAAATACAGCTAAAAACACTGACGTGGGATCAGTGGGAGTGCTGTAGAAGTCTTTGACCTCGGGGAGGAGGAAGGCAGCGGTCGTCCAGACGTCCGTCAGTCTGTCGCTCAGCATCCTTTTTCTTTAGCTGCACATCTGGAGACAGAAACAAGCAGAGAGAAGAAGAAGAGACAGGTGAGACCTCCTGACTCCATCACAGCTGTCCTGCTCCTTCAGGTTCCTCACGCTCGACTTAAAACTGAGCAAGAAACCACATCTGAGCTCAAATTAAAGGAACAGTTCACTCAAACAGTCACCCAGTCCTCCTCTAGCGCTGCGTCGCTCACATGTTATTAATATCACTGATGTCATGTAGATCAGATCCACCGACAGATGGCAGCGTGACGTTAACAAAGAGACAGATTCAGTTGACTGATCCAACCACGGAGCCAGTAACACAACAGCACCAGACTCCATTAACAAATGTGGTGATTTAAGAGTTGTTGAGTTGAAACAAACTTTCTAACGTAGTGAAACTGTGTCTCTGACAGATTCTAACTGGTTGTGTCCTTGTTGTAAATTCAGCATTAAATCAGAAGCTGAAGTTGTTTGTCTCCTTGTACAAAGTGTCAGTTTGTGGCAGCATGTCTGTACCAGCCTGTCTGCTTCTGTGTCTAAAGTGCTAAAGTCTTACCTGCCAACACTGATCAGCTGTTTGAACACACTGTTTACACTGATGTCACCATTTACACTCCATTTATGAAAGAAGAAACATGTTATTGATCTAAACATGTCACATGTTACAGAGACACTAAACAGGAACAATATAGGCTCCTTCTTTGTCCCCGTGGAGAAAGTCCCCAGACTCCCTTAACAAATGTGTCAGTTTAGTGAGTTGTTGAGTTGGAGACACTTTATAAACTCTGTGAAACTCTGTCTCTGACTCATTCTGCATTATTTGGACCTTCTTGTTAATTCAGCTGATGTTCTACATGAACTTCTTTCTGTCTTTGAGTAGAAACATGGAGTCTGTTTGTCTCAGTGATGGACGGGTTTGTTTCATACAGAGCAGGAAGTGACATCACATCACAGGTTTGTGTAGCTGTGAACTGGATCAAAATGTCTGCTGTCCTTTGGTTGCTGACCTCCAAACGTGTCACCAAACGTTAAAGGAACAGTCCAACATTTACAGAAATCATCTCCAGATGAAACGATGGACATCAGTTTCACCTGTTAGCGTTTCTTTGTTCCATCAGCTCCTCGGATCAGAAGGTTAGTGTGGATGTTAGAAAGGTGGTGCTGGGTTCTGGTTAGTGGAGCTCGTCGGGTCAAACACAGCTCTGCCTGAGAAGACGAGTTCAGGAGGAAGAAAGAAACAAAGTGCTGCTGCAGAACCGAGAAGATCTGTTTGGATTTCTTCAGATCTGGAAATATTACAGCTGTTTTATATGATTTCTTTTTACCCATATTTCAGATTTATTCCTGAAATCTCCACATTTCTTCTCAAACACTGGTCTTACTAACGTGTCCTGTAAACATCCTGTATAAGATCTGTGAATATCGTTTCCCTACAAATTAAGACAAACTCTAGAGTTTTGATCTCATGTCCTTGTTTATATAAAACTTTACCAAAAGAAGTATGTACAAATTCAGAGGCATCGGTACAAGTCAGCAGTCAGCAAACCAACAGGTCAGATCACAAACGGAAGTTTAAATCATCCTGTAAGATCGGAGCCATCCTATTGGACGGTTCTCCTGCTGGATGTGAGCGAGCCGCCGGATTGGTCGGAGTCTTACAGGACTGTGTCTAAACGTCCTGCAGGTGGCGCTCCAGACGTCAGCTGAGACATCGAGTCAGTGATGAGAGAAAAACTGAAGAACAGAAACTGAAACTGTCGACTCCTGAAGGCTCAAATTAAAGAAAAAACAAAACTGAAACTTGCTGGTTTGTAATTTTTAACTTCAATTTGTTTAAAAAATAAAATAAATCTTAAAAGTGGCGTCTCCACTGAATCTTTAACTCCGCCGCAGCTTTTCATAAAATTATGTTTTTCTTCTGTCACAGACGAGTTCGTTAAACTCGTTTCCTCTGTGGTGATAACGAGAAAACAAAGAGTCGTTCTGAGAAGCATCTTAAAAACACTGATGTCAACGTTCTTCAGAACCGCTCTGATTGGCTGTCAGGACAACCTGGAGCAACCTGCTGACCCCCCTCACCTCCTCCACCTCCACCTCCACCAGATGAGACGAGCTCATCGTCCTTCACCTCCACATTAAATAAAACAACTCATATATTAATATAAAGACAAACTGTCAGCTGGCCCATTTCTCCTTTACAAAAATAAAAGTCGGATGATATTTCGTCTCCTTCACAGTTCAGCCGCCATCTTTGATTCTGATGGGAGAAAAACTAGTAAAGTTCTTTTTACACTTTTGGAAGAAAACAACAAACTTTGATTTGTGTTTTGTCTCGACGTCGACCTGCAGGAGCTGAAGAACCCGACGCTCCCTGAACGCACCGCTGAGGATTCACTCATTAAAGAAAATGATTTATTGTTTCGCAACAAATGTGAAAATCTGATGAAGACGTTAAATATTAAATGAAAAGTAACACAAAGTGTTTGTGCTGATGATTAATTCTGTTTGGATGAAATAAAACATTTAATCAATAATTAAAAATGTTCAAAAGTTCAAAATGTTCCGACTTGAGTCCAAAAACTTACAGGAAACATTCAGTTAATCGATCGATGTGAAATGATTTTCTGCTCATTGATAAATCGAACACTGACGCAGCCGATCGATGGACGATAACGACCCTGATCAGCAGGCTGAATTATTGTTTGAAACACGGGAATGTCCCTTTACGCTTCTGTCATCTATGTTCTTTGGTGGTTTGAATCATGTGATCGTCTCCTGGTCGATGCGTGGAGACGTGGTCTCTCCTTCACTTCCTGCAGAGACGAATCCTGGAGACGGAAACACCACGAAGCAGCTCAGCTGACCAACGGACAAACATTCAGGACGCCTCGCAGCACGTCTTCCACAAGTTAGAATTATTCTGGGTGGCCGAGTTAAAAGGTGCTCCGATCAGCGAGCACCTCCGCCCTCAGCTCCGCCCTCAGCTCCGCCCTCAGCTTCGTCACCTCCACAGCTCCTGATGTCCTCAGAGCAGGAGACAGAAACCCTCCGTCTGTCTGCAGAGTCTCAGACGGGACAAAGGTCCAGTTGCTCTGCTAACTGTACACCGCTAACCGCTAACACCAGCACAATCATATGGCTTCTGTACAGATGAGAAGAAAAGGCACCGAACAAACGGGCCAACATGGCCGCCGGAGCGCCACGCTGGACCCGAGACATGTTTCCACTGTGCAGCTCGACACGCTGACGTAACGTGACGACAGCTGATCAACGTCGATCAGCTCTGATCTCGCCATCAATCCAGTTCTGATCTGACGGGTTCTGATCCGAGCTGACGGACGGTCAGAGGAGCTGATCCCAGATCAGATCTGCTGACGCTGCACAGTGGAGACACTCAGTCTGTCCTCCGTCAGCTCCGTCAGCTGCTCCTGCACCAACAGCAAGAATCAATATATCGACAATAATCCGCGTAAGGCTTCTCTTTTCATTCAGTCAGTGAAAGTTTTAAGGCAGAGAGGGCGAAACACACAGACAGCTGGTGGTCAGGGTCCTCCTGCTCCTCCTCCTCCTCCTCCTCCTCTCCTGCTCCTCCTCCTCCTCCTCCTGCTCCTCCTCCTCCTGCTGCTGCTGTTGTGCTTTGAGCAGTTAGTCTGTGACGTGGACGGCGGGTGGAGGAGACAGGACGCCTCCCTGAGCTCTGAGGTGGAGGAGAGGTTAGTGTTTAGGAGGAAAAGCAGAGTTAAAACCAGACGTTAGGAGCACCTCCCTCCTCCTCCTCCTCCTCAGCAGAGGGTTACAGCAGAGGAAGAGGAGCAGGAGGAGGAGCAGGAGGAGGAAGAGTCTCTGCTCTCCTCTGCATCACAAACCAAATGTTAGTTTTGAGCTCTGAGGAGGTCATCGACTCCTCTTCATCACAGGAGGAGGAGCGTGTGATGGAGAGCAGATGAAGGAGGAGGTTTTAAAGATGAGAAGGAACAAACACACCTCCTCCTCTTTTCTCCTCCGGCTTCAGCAGGTGAGGAGGAGAAAGACCAACACAAGGTTGGGAGACAGTTAGCAGGAGGAGGTCAGAGGAGGAGGGAGGAGGGAGGAGGAGAGGAGGTCAGCCAGCAGAGAGCAGGTGAGAGAGTGTGCAGCGGCAGATGAACCCAGATTGACCTCTGACCCCGCCCACAGCAGACAGGAAGTGAGCACCACGCCACAGACAGAGAGAGAGAGAGAGAGAGAGAGAGCGAGCGTCACTTCACCAGCACTGACTTTGGCAGAAACGCCTCCATCTCGGCGCCTCCGGTCGTCCTCGGCAACGCTGAAGACGCCGAGGAAGATGAGGAGCTTGAGGACGACGAGCCGCCGGCCGCTTTAGGAAGGCTGTACATGTAGACGGCCCCGATGACGAGCCCCGCCCCCGCCGTGAAGAGCAGGTCCACGTGGAAGCCGAACAGGTAGATGGACATCACCGTGGAGACGATGATGGAGAAGGAGGTGGCGAAGCCCTTCAGGATGTTGTCGGCGTACTTCACCACCACGGCCACCAGCAGCCCGCCGAACGCCTGGTTGAAGATGACGCACCACACCATGTCCGTGTACCCGAACAGGAAGCCGCGCTCGGCCACGGCGGCGCCATCGTTCCACCACAGTCCCAGCAGGCCGAGCGCCGTGCCGAAGATCCCCAGCTGCACGTTCCTCACCCAGACCGACGCCGAGCTGCCCTTCAGGATCTTCTCAAAGTAAACGCCGGCGAACCCTGACGACAGGCAGCTGATCACCACGGCAACCAGACCCACCGTGTAGTTCTGGTTGGAGCTGTCCGACACCGACGCCTCCTTCTTGCCCTCCTGCTGCACCTGAAAGCAGACGTTTACACCTGATCAGCTCACCGACCAATCAGCAGTCAGCTCACTCAGCACAGCAGCAGGAAGTTAGAGGATGAAGCAAC
>CM077792.1:33518878-33526378 GCA_039737535.1 Lagodon rhomboides
TAACTCTGGTTCCGACACATCGGCTCGCTCTTCGAGCAGCTACCCGGGTTCCGAGCCTCGCGGGCCGTGTGAGGTGAGCTCCTCTCCCGGTGCTCGGGTCTCCCTCCCCGGACGCGCTTACCTTCGCTCTGACCCCGGCTCACTGCCTTCTCCTCCGCCGCCTGGCTGTGCTTCCCCGCGGCCATGCTGCGTCCCTCTGCCCGCCGTCCGGACCGAGTCTTCTCCCCGCTGCTGCTCGACCAACAGTCCGCTAGCCTGCCAGCTAGCCCGGGCTCACAGTGCACAGCCTCCCGGAACTGAGCTCCGGTGTGTCGCTCAGGTTACAGGGGGAGGCGGCGGGCGTGTCAGGCGGATGTCTGACCGGAGCTGAAGGTAGAGGAGCGTGCGGGGGGGCCACCGCACCGCCGGGTGGAAACAGTCCGAGGAGGCTGCGATGCGTTCAGGGACTGAAGGAACTACAGCTGCACAGATGGGACGGACTGTCTGACAGGATGTGTCACTCTGATGGAAAAACATGGTCTCACCCGCGTCGCAGAATATCTGCTGAAGTCTCTGACATGTGAACTTTAATACTTAAACATGATGATAATGATCTTAAATCTCAAATGGGATCTGTTAAAGTTATTGATAACAAAATAAACAAAGGTTTCTCGCTGTTTTGATGATTCCTTCTCGTGCACAGTGAACATTTAAAGATAAATATGGCCTTTTAAACATACATTAATGTTAATGAATCAGAGTCCAGACTGTAACAGTGTCCTGAATATATCTCATAATCTGTTTTTTAACAGATAATGTTGATCTGTGTTTGTTTTATGTTCAATAAAACTACTAATAAAAATATGGAACACGATTAAAAGAAAAAACATCATCAGTAGAAAGAACAGGCTTAATAATCCTCAACATGCTTCCAGAAATATGTTAATTAAAAAGGATTTGTTGCAAAAACTATATTCAAATGTTCAGCATGATGTTGATCAAAGATCGTCTATTCATCAGCGTCATCACGAGAGAAGGATGGTCAGAGTGAGCCCTCTGTCCTCCTCGCGCTCTCTGACCTGCTCACAATCACTTCCTTGTTCTCCTTCAGGTTGAACATGGAGGAATCCTATTGGCTGCTGGGGGAACACCTCACCTGTCTGTGACATCCGGCGCCACCTGCTGGTTCACTGAAGGACACGTTCTGTTTTTCTTTTATACTTTTATTGAAAATGTAGAAAATAAAAGCAACAACATCCGGTCAGTGTGTGTGTGTGTGTGTGTGTGTGTGTGTGTGTGTGTGTGTGTGTGTTTTACTGTTATTTTACTGTTAACAAACAAAAATACATTTTTATTCAAAAACCTTGTATTATAAAGTTGTAACTGATGTTTATTGACTCACAATGTCTTAATAGTTTATAAAACATTTCATTTGAAAGTTTAATTTACTATAAAATGACCTTTAATGTGATTTTGTTTTGTCTTTGTGTGAATCATCGTTCACTGACAGTTTGTCTGAAACATCCTGTTGTGTAAATATGAATATAAATATAAATATGAATATAAGACAGAATGAGGAGAACACGATGAAGTGACAAAAACTGTTTTATTAAAACGTCGGATCTTTTTCTTTTGATCCATAAATTCTTATTTAATGTAAATAAACAGAAACAAGTGACTGAGGAGCCACTTTGATCATAAACCAGTGAGAAATACACAAGTATTTACAGTGAGTCCCATCGGACCCACCAGAACCAGATCCACTGGTTTACACCTGAACCTGAAGCAGACAAACATCTGCGTTCAAACATCAACTGAAGCTCCGACTTTCTGACGTCAGAGCTCAAAAACTGACCTGAGGTCTGATGGAGCGGCAGCTGCAGCGCCGGCTGCTCCGGCTGCTCCGGCTGCTCCGGTCCGACTGGACGCTGACACTTGAGGTGTGTGATGTGCTGGAATGTAACAATTACTTTCCTGTTCTTCAGGTTCTGAGCGGTTTGAGGAAACTGCAGGAGGTGCTGTGGGCGGATCATTACTGAGCTGAAGCTCCACCAACACAAACACAGAAGACGACGCTCAACAATGAACACAATCCAGCGGCTGTCGCCTCAGCTGGGTCCGTTTATCACCGGTCCATAAGTTCTGACATCAAACAGAACTGAATCTTTGGTATTTTATCTGCCGTCATGTGACGTCACCACTGCAGGTCCGAGTGAGGACGACCCGGAAATGTTTCAGTCCTCAGATGACCCGTTTTTAATCTGCACCTGAACGCAGCTCAATGTTCATGTTGAGTCAACTGATCCGGGTTCTGTTCTGTGTTCTGTTCTGTTCTGTGTTCTGTTCTGTGTTCCAACTTGTTTTTAGAAAATAAACAAGGGGACAGAAGGACTGACTCAGTGTTTAGAGAAGCAGAACCTGATGAACTGAGGAAACTAAATAAATACTCGGATCAATAAATAACCAAACAGGAAGTCATCCTGCCCAAATCAAACATGGCTGCCGGACCAAACAGATAAATAACAAACAGGAAGTTAAAGAAAGTTCTTTCAGTGATTAGAAGATGAGCCGGTCTGTCTTCATGTCGCAGCTCGTTGACCCGTCTGTTTGGACCCAGTGTGACTCGTCTCCGTCGCGGAGACGTTCACGGAGACGGTCCGTCCTCGTGTCCGGGTCTACAGGGACTGGCTGGGCAGGGAGCCGTGCTCCTCCTGCAGGTCTCCTCCCTCCTCCCCCGTCTCTCCTCCCTCCATCCAGGGGTGAGACAGGATCTCCTCCAGGGTGGGACGCTCCTCGGGCCGGTACGACAGGCACCAGCGAATCAGAGACTGGCATTCTGCGGACAGAAGGACAGAGCCCAGAGTTAAACATGGCCGCCGGAACAGTGGAGAGCCAATCACAGAGGGGTGGGCGGGGCCTGTGCTCACCTGCAGAGACCCGTCTGGTGAAAAGGGGCGTCGCCCGGACGATCTCCATGTCACACTCGAACGGGATGTCGCCGCAAACCATGTCGAAGAGCAAGACGCCGAGAGACCAGACGGTGAGAGAGACGGCCTCGTAGGACTGAGACACGATCCACTCAGGAGGACTGTAGACCCGAGTCCCTGTGGAGGAGGAGGAGGAGGAGGAGGAGGAGGAGGAGGAGAGGGGGAGGAGGAGGAGGGGAGGAGGAGGAGGAGGAGGAGGAGGAGGAGGAGGAGAGAAGGAGGAGAGGAGGAGGAGGAGGAGGAGAAGGAGGAGGAGGAGGAGGAGGAGGAGAGGAGGAGGAGGAGGAGGAGGAGGAGGAGGAGGAGAGTGGGAGGAGGAGGAGGAGGAGGAGAGGAGGAGGAGGAGAGGAGGAGGAGGAGGAGGAGGAGGAGGAGGAGAGTGAGAGGAGGAGGAGGAGGAGGAGAGAAGGAGGAGGAGGAGGAGGAGGAGGAGGAGGAGGAGGAGGAGGTTATTGATGTGGCTGTTCAGCAGTAACAGTAACGTACAGAACCGGTCCGGACCGGTGTCGTGGCAGCAGACGTCTCTGTACCTTCGAACTCGCTGTACGCCGTCTCTTTGAGCGGAGCTCCTGATCCAAAGTCCACGATCTTCACCTCCAGCGTCCTCGTGTCCACCACGATGTTCTCGTCTTTGATGTCTCGGTGCACGACGCCGTGAGCGTGAACGAACCTCAGCGCCTCCACGATCTGACGGAAGAACCTGAAGGACACAAAGAGAACTTTAACACCAGAGTCCAGCGAGGAGGAGCGGTCCCACAGAGGAGGTTCTGAGAGGGTTCTGAGAGGCCCACCTGAGGGCGAGGCGCTCCGACAGCGCTCCGGACTCCGTGATGAAGTCAAACAGGTCCTGACACTGCGCCGGTCGCTCCAGCACCAGCAGGAAGCCCCGCCCCTCCACCTCGAACCAGTCCAGCATTCGGACGACGCCGGCGTGACCCCCGACCTCCGACAGCCGCTGCAGCAGAGCGATCTCCATGGGAACCGGGCCGAGCTCGCCGGGCTGAGGAGAGACGGAGACCACGGTCAATGGATGTTTAATGTAAACTAAGATTATTATCATTTGCTTCAAACAGCTGGCAGAACACACAGAACCTCGACCCAGAGCTACAGAACCGAGTCAGCAGGAAGTGTCAGAGTAAAAGCTTCTGTCAGAACTTCAGTCAGAACTTCAGTCATCACAGTGATGAACATGACTCATGTTCTGTCACATCGTTCATCTTTTAGCTCGTTCGTCTGAGATTCAAATCCTAAATGTGCTTTTTATCAGATTTTCACTGTTCAGGACGGCAGAGAGACGACGGGTCAGAGCAGAACCTCTGGCCCGTGTTCTGTGTGCAGGTGGGGGAGCTCCCAAATTAAAGTGACGATGAATAACAAACGAGTCACTGAGGGGAAACCCTGCGGCCTTGTTTACTGAGCCGTGACGTCACGGGTTTCCGTGGGAACGCGGGGCCGCCCCCGCCCACAGCTGTGACTCCCTGCGGGCCCAGCAGGGGGCAGAACCGAGCTGTTCGGATCACTGAAACTCTGTTCTGACTCATGAGTTCCCTCACACACACTGAGCAGCTGTCACTCACCAGCCGGGCCCACTGCTGGACTCGGTCCCTGGAGATCTGCTTGACGGCAACCTGGAGGGACAAAAAGGACACAGACGCGTTTAGCTCAGAGTCCCAGCGAGCCCAGTCAGAACCATGTGAGGAGGAGAAGTTCTGCTCTCACCTGGAGTCCATCAGAGAGCCTCTGGCCCGAGAACACCGAGCCGAACCCCCCGCTGCCGAGCAGAGAGCCACAGCTGTACTGACTGCAGAACGGTTCCTTCACTGGGAACCAGAACAGAACAGAACAGAACCGGTCAGTGACGTTAACACAGACATGTTGGACACAACACAGAACCTGGAGTCAGAACACGATGACGTCAGTGAGACTCAGTTAAACGCTCAGGAGCAAGGTGAAGTGGACCGAACCGGGTCAACATGTCTGCTGTTCCTTATTCTACCACACACATTCACTCTGATCACTGACGTCATCACGCGCTGATCGATACCTGCCACACTTTATCTCTGGACCTCTGACACACTGACACGTTCTGACGCGTGTCCCATCAGAACCTGTGTGTGTCGGACCGAGTCATGTCCGGTTCTGACCTGTTTTAAAGTTACTTCTGACTTTAACCTGACCGGACCGGAGACCGGACCGCTGTTAGCCTAGCTTACTCAGCACCAGCACAGACAGCAGCAGGCTGCGGTTCGGCCGGTGCCGGGTGGGTTCGGTGGGTCTGTGTGTTCTCACCGTTCTTCCCCCGGACGTCCTCCTCCAGGTCGAACTCCGCGGCTCGTTTCTGCAACATGTTCTGAAGAGTTCGGTCAGTGGAGGCTGATAACATCCATCGTGTTGCTGGTTCGGTTCCTCTGGTGTCGATGTTGAACTGGTCCGGACTCACGGAGCGGCTCCGAGTCTGGTTCCGCTTTTTAAATCCAAACTCAGCGAAAATAAATCACTTTAGAACTTCTTTAGTTCCGTCCAGTCGTCAGAAGTGTCTCCGTGTTGTTCCTCCGGCTGGTACCGACCCGTTTCTGCTCTCAGACTCTGTTTTGCTCGGGATTTATACCCCTCTGACTGACCACGCCCCCGCCGGCCTCGCTGTCCAATCAGCGCTGAGACGTGTTCAATGTTTTGAACATTCCCGCCAATCAGATTCAAGCTGCGGTTAGAATCATGAATATTCAAATCCCGCGAGAGGAATTCGTAGAATTCATAACAGCGCGCGCTGCTGACGGGAAACAAGAAGACGGTTTCCTCCCAAACACACACACACACACACACACACACACACACACACACCACACACACACACACAACCACACACACACACACACACACGGTCAGGTTAACAGAGCGCGAGCTGTATCGAAATAAAGCAACGGTTTCTCGCGCTCACTTCCTGGTATGAAAGTGCTCGAACACTTCCTGTCAGAATAAATGTGTCGCACACACACACACACACACACACACACACACACACACTCACACTCACACACACACACTCACACTCACACACTCACACACACACACACACTCACACTCACACACACACACACACACTCACACTCACACACACACACACACACACACACACACACTCACACACACACACTCACACTCACACACACACACTCACACTCACACACGCACACACACACACACACACACACTCCTTTTATGGTTCTGCAAAAACCTTTCAAACATTTGTCAAGAAAACAAACAAACATCTTGTTGTTGTTGTTGTTGTTGTTGTTTGTTGTTGTTGTTGTTTCGGGTCGTTAATATAAAATGATGATGACTTTATTTATGTTAATGATGCAGCTCACGGCAGGACGATGACGTCATGGAAGCTCATTTCAGACACTTACAGAGAAACAGGATGACGACAGAGCCTGGACCAATCAATCAATCAGTCAATCAATCAATCAATCTGATGATATATATAAATGTATGTATACGTATACGTACATAGGCCTACATTTATATATATGTTTATACAATTATTTGAAAATTAAGTCTCTTTATTTCTTAATTATGATTTTTAGTTACAAGAATATTTTTCATCTTTTCTTTTTCTTTTGGCAGAAATGAGCTTCCATACTCGTGGCAGGGTCCGCCACAGCGTGAAGTCTGTCTCACAGGACGCTCACACATCAGGACCTCATGTAGTTCATCATCTTCAGCCCAGCGTGGTTTCATGACCACAGAGTTCAGGTGAGCTGCAGCTACGTGAGGAAACACAGGTGAGCTCTGACAAACACACTCTACCTGAGGAGTTTTCTCATAATAATGAAAATGAAGAGAACTATTGCATTTATTTAATTTAATCTCGAGGTCCTCGAGGCCTCAGCACACTGATGATGTCATCACAAAGCGTCGCCTACGCTCTTCTCTGTACTGAACTTGACATGATGTTGTTGTCGACTGGTTCTGTGTTCACACGTCACGTTTATTAATAAGAAATACTGAAAAACAGTGAGTCATCATGAGATAAGAGAGGAAACAGTAACAGAGCGGATCATCTCAGACGTTCAGTGTGTTCGTGTGCAGAAGAGAAATAAATCTCCCAAACGTTTTCTTTTTTTCAGAAACATTTTCCTCTTTTTATTCCAAGAAAAAAAAGATCTTTTCATCCCAAACAAGAAAATAAAATAAAACAAACTTATAATATTAATAATAACAACAATAATCAATCATTAAGAGGATAAGTATGACAATTCTTTTTTTTTTCTCTCCTTTTCTTATTTGTCGCTTTTTCTCTATGATGATATTGGTCGTGGTCAATTAAACATGCAGCTAAATAAGTCTGATGATGATGATGATGATGATGATGATGATGATGATGATGATGGAGGTAATGGTGGTGAGGAGGAGGAGGAGGAGGAGGAGGAAGACAGAGAGGAGAGAGGAGGAGTTACAGGCCGTGGAGTCTTTGCTGGCTGTGAAGACGCATCTTGTTTCTCAGATAACGATGGAAAGTAAATGTATGTCG
>CM077792.1:33536378-33606378 GCA_039737535.1 Lagodon rhomboides
GGACAGCTAAGTGTGAAAACAGCTTCAAGACATCAAACAGGAAAGTCCAGCTCTGTGTGTGTGTGTGTGTGTGTGTGGCGTGTGTGTGTGTGTGTGTGTGTGTGTGTGTGTGTGGTGTGTTGAAGCAGACAGATGATTTCTGTGAAATGTAACACAGAGCAAAGAAACAGGCCTCCGAAAATAGAAGTGAAAGAATCAGAAGTCGAGTGACAGAAAATGAGAAGCTGTCTCACATTCAAGACACCACTGTCCACCTGTCTGTCTGTCCACCTGTCTGTCCACCTGTCTGTCTGTCTGTCTGTCTGTCTGTCCACCTGTCTGTCTGTCTGTCCACCTGTCTGTCTGTCCGTCTGTCTGTCTGTCCACCTGTCTGTCTGTCTGTCCACCTGTCTGTCTGTCTGTCTGTCTGTCTGTCTACCTGTCTGTCTGTCTGTCCACCTGTCTGTCTGTCTGTCCACCTGTCTGTCTGTCTGTCTGTCTGTCTACCTGTCTGTCTGTCCACCTGTCTGTCCACCTGTCCACCTGTCTGTCCACCTGTCTGTCTGTCTGTCCACCTGTCTGTCTGTCTGTCCACCTGTCTGTCCATATGACGACACCAGCGTCCAACCAGCAGAATCTCCACAGACGAGTCGTCCCGTCACGTCTCTCTGAGACGCTGCGTGTGGACACAAACATGATGAGGACACTTCGTCCGTAAAAACATCAGACTTCACCAAACAACAAACGTCACATTCAGCCTCCACAACCAGCCGCTGACATCACACGGCCCCCCACGGAGAGGACACACACACACACACACTGACTGAAGGCTCCCACACAGCTGTGAGCTGAGCCTGAACCCAACACACACACACACACACACATACACACACACACACACACACACATTCCTGGCTGAATGGGAACTTGTGACTGAAGGGGCCTCAAACAAACTGAGTTTATATAACAACAGGAGGACAGGTGAGACTTTACAGGTACACACACACACACACACACACACACACACACACACACACACACACTATGACATAACTGCAGCAACACAACAGTGGTTATCTGAAACACAAGCTGGACTCTGCTGAATGGAGCCGAACCAGAAACCCTCATCTTTCACTGTGACCCACATTCTGCATACCTTCCCACCGCGCACACACACACACACACACACACACACACACACACACACACACACACACACACAATCAAAGTTCTGTGTAAAAAAACATGATCTCAATTTTAGTTTCGGAGTTTTCGGAGGTGACATCATCATCGTCTCTGACTGACAGCAGTCTGATGTTCTGTTGGGTTCTGTTGTGTTCTGGTGTTGTTACTCAGAACCGGAGACCACGTGTCCTGATTCTGTTCATCTTATAACATGTATGTTACACATGTTACAGTCTCATCATGACATCATGTCACACAGCGACTGTCTGTTTCACCTGAGACGTGAAAAGGCCACAAAAAGTGTTAAAGATCTAACAAACGTGTTCAGTTATTGTACGACAACGACAACACGACTCAAACTGAGCGTCCAGACAAGCAGACAGCGACTGTGAGGTCTGATCATCAGGTGTTAACGTTCACCTGCCTGTTAAACACACACACTGACATAAACTCATGTTAATAATATATATCATTAATGTTCCAGTGAAACTCTGAGCAGCAGCTGGAACATGAGGCAACACTGACACCTGCTGGTGACCAGAGGAGCTGCAGCCACACACCTGAGGAGCACACAGGCGTGTGTGTGTGTGTGTGTGTGAGTGTGTGTGTGTGAGTGTGTGTGTGTGTGTGTGTGTGTGTGTGTGTGTGTGTGTGTGTGTGTGTGTGAGAGAGAGAGAGAGAGTGTGTGAGTGTGTGTGTGTGTGTGTGTGTGTGTGTGTGTGTGTGTGTGTGTGTGTGTGTGTGTGTGTGTGTGTGTGACACTCACCCACGGCTCTGAACAGACACGCTCCGTCCTCCTTCATCTTCTTGATGACGAAGCCTTTCTTTTCCCGAAGAGCTTTTTCAAACCAGTGCTCCTGCTGAACAAACACACACACACACACACACACACACACACACACACACACACACACACACACACACACACACACACACACACGCACGAGTCAGTCAATTAATTAATTGATCATCTGGTCTGTTAAACGTCTGGTTGGATGCAGGTTGGTCAGGTGACGGCGTCCTGCGAGTCGTCGTGTTCAGTGAAGCTGAAACTAACGATTATATTCATTGATCAGTCGTTTCCAGTGGTGGACAGTAACAAAGTAAATTTACTTGAGTACTGTACTTAAGTACAGTTTTTGAGTATCTGTACTTTACTTGAGTATTATTTCTGGGGGATACTTTTACTTTCACTCCACTACATTTCTATTGATGCTCTCGTTACTTTTGAACTTACGTCAGCTGATGATTTTTTTTATATAATTTTTTCTTTCAATATTCTTTTTAAAATAAACTGTTTCTGCTGATTCCTGTATGGTTTGTCTGAGTCGGTATTGCCGTAGCTGTACTACGTCATGCTATACAATCCATACAATGGAGGAACAAACATGGAGAAACTCCCATCGAGCAACCGTGGCCTTAACTCAAACCCATGTTTGAGATTTTTGTCACAAAAACTGATTTGTTTCAGATTAAATGTTTGTTGAGCTTACAGCGAACAAATTGTATCACGGCTTACAGAAACTCATCTCACAACCTGAAAAAGCACGTTGCAGTATGTAAAGTAGCTACTGACGTTAGCTAGCTTCATGTTTGTTAAATGGCAGATGAACATTTTAAACGTAACTGTATGAGCTTGTAGTATCATAATCTTTATACGGTTTAAAAATATGGCAGCTGTTGCAGTGCAGTCGAAGGATTCAGTTCACTTTCTGTTCATGTTTTTATACAATTCATATCAAAGAATCACATCAGTGTATTGTATAATGACAATAAAGCTACTTTTCTTTCCTGTATTTCCTGAGATATTTTTAAAAGACTTTTACTCAAGTCATTTTTTAAGCAAATACTTTAGTACTTTATTTAAGTAATATTTTGACTAAGCTACTTTTACTTGTATTGGAGTAATATTTGACAAGGAGTATCTGTACTTTTACTCAAGTAGTGAAGTTGTGTACTCTGTCCACCTCTGCTCGTTTCCATGATTCTTTAACTCACAGTTTAGTCTATGAAATGACAAAAATGTGAAACCACAGTTTTCTGGAGACAAACTCGTCGTGAAGTCGACAGAAAGAGAAGTGAAAACAAAAGCAGTAAATCGTCACATTAAGAAGCAGGAAGCAGCAGCTGTTTGACGACTGGCTGGAAAAAGACTGAAAGTATTAATCGATTATCAAAATAGTTGGCGACTGATTGTCTTCAATCAACTAACCGATGAATCGACTGATCGCTGCAGCTCTCTGAACGCGACGGTCGACTCGTCCAGCAGAGTCGACACCGTTCGACTCAACACCTCGAGACACAGCAACGTTTTCTACCACACAGAAAGAATCTGACAGAACGACACAAACGATTTATAAAAATATCTAACGAGGCAGATGAATGAACCTGTGCAGGAGGTGGACCCATGTGGGTCAGAACCATCAGAACATCAGAACATCAGAACTGAGACCAGCTCAGACATTCAGCCGCCATATTTATTGTAGTTTAATAACACTGAGCTGAAACTACAAAACTGAGAGGAGCTGAGAGGAGGTGAGAGGAGCAGAGAGGAGCTGAGAGGAGCTGAGAGGAGCTGAGAGGAGCAGAGAGGAGCTGAGAGGAGCTGAGAGGAGGTGAGAGGAGCTGAGAGGAGCTGAGAGGAGCAGAGAGGAGCTGAGAGGAGCTGAGAGGAGGTGAGAGGAGCAGAGAGGAGGTGAGAGGAGGTGAGAGGAGCTGAGAGGAGCTGAGAGGAGCCGAGAGGAGCTGAGAGGAGGAGAGAGGAGCTGAGAGGAGCCGAGAGGAGCTGAGAGGAGGTGAGAGGAGCAGAGAGGAGGTGAGAGGAGCTGAGAGGAGGTGAGAGGAGCTGAGAGGAGGTGAGAGGAGCTGAGAGGAGGTGAGAGGAGCTGAGAGGAGCTGAGAGGAGGAGAGAGGAGCTGAGAGGAGCAGAGAGGAGGAGAGAGGAGCTGAGAGGAGCAGAGAGGAGGAGAGAGGAGCTGAGAGGAGGTGAGAGGAGCTGAGAGGAGGAGAGAGGAGCTGAGAGGAGCTGAGAGGAGCAGAGAGGAGCTGAGAGGAGGAGAGAGGAGCAGAGAGGAGCTGAGAGGAGGTGAGAGGAGGTGAGAGGAGCTGAGAGGAGGTGAGAGGAGCTGAGAGGAGCTGAGAGGAGCTGAGAGGAGCTGAGAGGAGCTGAGAGGAGCAGAGAGGAGGTGAGAGGAGCTGAGAGGAGCTGAGAGGAGGAGAGAGGAGCTGAGAGGAGCTGAGAGGAGGTGAGAGGAGGTGAGAGGAGCTGAGAGGAGGTGAGAGGAGCTGAGAGGAGCTGAGAGGAGCAGAGAGGAGGAGAGAGGAGCTGAGAGGAGCAGAGAGGAGGAGAGAGGAGCTGAGAGGAGGTGAGAGGAGCTGAGAGGAGGAGAGAGGAGCTGAGAGGAGCTGAGAGGAGCAGAGAGGAGCTGAGAGGAGGAGAGAGGAGCAGAGAGGAGCTGAGAGGAGGTGAGAGGAGGTGAGAGGAGCTGAGAGGAGGTGAGAGGAGCTGAGAGGAGCTGAGAGGAGCAGAGAGGAGGTGAGAGGAGCTGAGAGGAGCTGAGAGGAGCTGAGAGGAGCTGAGAGGAGCAGAGAGGAGGTGAGAGGAGCAGAGAGGAGCTGAGAGGAGCTGAGAGGAGGTGAGAGGAGCAGAGAGGAGGTGAGAGGAGCAGAGAGGAGCTGAGAGGAGGAGAGAGGAGCAGAGAGGAGCTGAGAGGAGGTGAGAGGAGGTGAGAGGAGCTGAGAGGAGGTGAGAGGAGCTGAGAGGAGCTGAGAGGAGCTGAGTGAAGCTGAGAGGAGCTGAGAGGAGCAGAGAGGAGGTGAGAGGAGCAGAGAGGAGCTGAGAGGAGCAGAGAGGAGGTGAGAGGAGCAGAGAGGAGGTGAGAGGAGCTGAGAGGAGCTGAGAGGAGGAGAGAGGAGCAGAGAGGAGCTGAGGGGAGCAGAGAGGAGCTGAGAGGAGCTGAGAGGAGCAGAGAGGAGCTGAGAGGAGCAGAGAGGAGCAGAGAGGAGGAGAGAGGAGGTGAGAGGAGCTGAGAGGAGGTGAGAGGAGCTGAGAGGAGCTGAGAGGAGCTGAGAGGAGCTGAGTGAAGCTGAGAGGAGCTGAGAGGAGCAGAGAGGAGGTGAGAGGAGGTGAGAGGAGCTGAGAGGAGGAGAGAGGAGCAGAGAGGAGCTGAGGGGAGCAGAGAGGAGCTGAGAGGAGCAGAGAGGAGCAGAGAGGAGCTGAGAGGAGCAGAGAGGAGGTGAGAGGAGCTGAGAGGAGCAGAGAGGAGGTGAGAGGAGCTGAGAGGAGGTGAGAGGAGGTGAGAGGAGCAGAGAGGAGGTGAGAGGAGCAGAGAGGAGCAGAGAGGAGGTGAGAGGAGGAGAGAGGAGGTGAGAGGAGCTGAGAGGAGCAGAGAGGAGGTGAGAGGAGCAGAGAGGAGCTGAGAGGAGGTGAGAGGAGGAGAGAGGAGGAGAGAGGAGCTGAGAGGAGGAGAGAGGAGCAGAGAGGAGGTGAGAGGAGGAGAGAGGAGGAGAGAGGAGCTGAGAGGAGCTGAGAGGAGCTGAGAGGAGCTGAGAGGAGCTGAGAGGAGCAGAGAGGAGCTGAGAGGAGGTGAGAGGAGCAGAGAGGAGCTGAGAGAAGCTGAGAGGAGCAGAGAGGAGCTGAGAGGAGCAGAGAGGAGCTGAGAGGAGGTGAGAGGAGCTGAGAGGAGCTGAGAGGAGCTGGTGTGACGGACTCAGTCCACGTATACGTAGCAGGGTATTTAGAGAAACGAATATTTCCCTCCGTTTTCAAAAATAACATCGTGCACACAACATCGTTTTCAAAAAAGTTGTCATTTCCATCAACCCGCATAAATACGCCGTCGAGCGCCATTCTAACTCTGCCAAACCTCTGGGGGCAGTGTGGGGAGAAGGATGAAGCCCTGCAAGCCAATCAGAATCCTCAGAATCAACAACAACGAATAACACGAGCAACTTCCTGTTCCTTTCAAAATAACGCTCACATGACGTTAAGCATTTTCTGGCATAGCCTGATGAGCCCGTTTCTCCCAGCTGACCCGACAACACAGAACCGGAGTTTTACAAATTCTCCACTTTGCCCGGAGTTTTTAGAAATAATCGTTTTCTGTGATAAAAACGGGGTTTTCGTGTAAACGAGAGGCCAAACCGCCTGAAATATCTGCGTTTCCCTTCGTGTGAACGGACCTTCAATCAGCACCAACGACTCTCAGGTGATTTCAGCATGTTGAAGCTTCAGCAGGTGAACGTGACGTCAGAACCGGCTGAACGTGAGCAGCTGCTTCCTGGAGAGACACGACGGCCGTGTGACGTCTCAGAGACAGAACCAAACATACTGTGGTTATTTGGACTGTGATGTGAGTGACTGTCAGTGGTGTCACACATGGTCACTGTTGGACTGCGGATCAGAACCGATCGGCTCGTTTACTGTCTCAGGCTCCTTTAAAACATGAGAAGGCTTCACGGTGGTCAAACACACTCAGCTCGTACAGTCAGCCTGATCATTTATATAAAGATAATAACTAAATGTCAGCGGTCGACTGAGGAAACTTTTTCCAACACAGAACCAGAACAGCATTCAGTAGAGCGTATACCTCCACCGAGGCCCAGCAGCCACAGAAACACACCAGGTTCATGAAGTGTTCCCTGAGAAACCAACCAACACGTGTCGAGTCACAACGTTAAAGAAAAGTGAGGAAACATCCCGGACCCGTCTCTTTGTCCTGAAGCGTTAATGAGGTTCTGTTCTGGGCCCAGAGATCGGTTCAGTGGTTTGTACGTCATCCTGCCGACAAACCAACTAACAGACACTCAGACTCGGGTCAGAACAGGAACCTCCTCAGAGGAGAAAACTATCAAACAGCTGCAGATTAAATTCTAATTTATTGATTAATCCGCTGATCTTTTCATCCGGTTTAATCTTAAAACAACAAACAGAACACCAGCAGACGGATCAGGACCAGTTTCAGTGAGGTCCGATCATAAATGTGTTTACTTATATAAGTGAAGCTGTGGACCTTCTGAACCAGGCCCGTCTCTAAGGACAGAACACAACGTAGTGTCGTCTGTTCACGGCTGCATGAAGTCAAACTGTGTTCTGATCCAAGACAACAATCTTTGTGTTATTTACATGTTACTGTGACACATTCTGACACGTGAGCGGGCTGAGGCCGGAGCGGGTCAGAACTTTAGAACCACACTGATATAAAACAAACAGGAAGGTGGAACTTGTGAAAACTGAAGTGATGAGAAATGAATTATCTGCTGGTGTAATGAACTGGTCGGGTCAGCTGTGGTCAGTTCCACGGGTCTGAAGCTGGTGCTGTTGCTATGGTTACCTGCAGTTCAATGAGAGGTGGTTTAAACTCACACAGGAGGCCGACCAGCCAATCAGGAGACAGGACTCTGATTCTTGTCTCATGTGGTGAAACTTACAGGAGAGATTCTGGTACTGAGAATAAATCTCTCACTTTCGTTTTTAATAAACAGATTCTGATTATGTAAATGATCCGTGTTCCTGACAGTCTCACCTGGTCTCACCTGGTCTCACCTGTCACAACACACAGCTCTACCTTCACTGTCTCTGCTGGACACACGTCCTGTCTGTGTCCTCTGACGTGTCTGTCTCTACGTCTCCCTCCATGTTGGACAGGTAAGTCTCACCTGGCTACAACTGAAGCATCACAGCTGTTGCCATGGTTACCTGCACTTTAATAGGACCGAGGTCAGACCTCGCGCCTGGACCGAGTCTCAGGTAAACACAGGTGTTTTCACTGTAAAACCTTATTCTGTGTCGGAAACACTGAAAACATCTTCACACTGAAGTCTCACCGTGTTTATTAAACCGCGTCCAGCAGCTAGCAGCAGCTAACGGCAGCTAGCAGCAGCTAGCAGCAGCTAACAGCAGCTAGCAGCGGCTAACAGCAGCTAGCAGCAGCTAACAGCTGCTAACAGCAGCTAGCTAGCAGCAGCTAGCAGCAGCTCATCCGGACCGCTCACTGTTTATCACCTGTGTAGCTTCAGTAGCTTCAGTAGCATTAGCATTAGCGCTAGCTCTGTGCTAATGTTATCTTAGCTAACGTTAGCTTCCTACCTGCTCCACGGTAGCCGGGTCCATGGACTGCAGCCGGGCAGCGTTCTCGTACTCGTCCTCGCTGTTGTTCCCGGCTCCTTCCTCCGTGTCCTGGCTGGAGCCGACTCCTCCCGGGCCGGTCACCCCGGGCTGGCCTCCGCCGGCCAGAGCCGCCACCACCCCGCCGGAGCAGGTGCCTGCCTGCCGCCGCCTCTTGCTCAGTCCGGGCCCGGAGCAGCAGCTACCGATGCCTCCGCCGCAGCCGACGACGCCGGCAGACACGACGAGCTCCCCGCGGGACCCGGCCACCATCCCGCCGCTGCTGTCCCGGCCGTCGCCCGGCCCGACCGGCGACACGGAGCCCACAGGCGGCGGAGAGGCCTGCTGCGGCCGGGAGCTCGCCTCGATGCTCCGCCTGTCGTCCCTCGATGAGGGCGGAGCGGGCTGGTAGGACCACGGCGGAGGTGAAGCCCTCGGTCGGGCTCCGGTCCGCCCTGCGTGCGGGTGCGGGTGCTGGTGCGGGTCGGAGCCGCCCCGACGGTCGCTGTCATCGGCGTGGTCCGAGACGCCGACCCCGGAGCTGGGCTTCTTCTTCGGGAGAATCGTCATGGTGTCTGTGTGAGGGAAGCAGGGAGGGGGTCAGAGGGTGACGAGTCCTCCCTTTCTAGATCAAATGCTTCGGTGTGTTCGGCCTCCGGCCCGGCGGCTCGGTTCGGATCGCCGCCCTAACGCTCTTAACGACCCGAAACAGCCGACAGAGACCAGCGCTCGGCTCCTTTTCGACGGTTTAGTTGAACAAAAACAAAAAGCGTCTCCCTCTTCCCGTCCTCCAGCGTCCAGTCCACAAAACATCAACACAATCTGACGGAGGGCGTGACGTCACTTCCTGGTTGAACGGCATTTTTACGTCAGGCCGTTTATCATCTTTATTTTTATTATTTCATGTTTTTATTATTCTCAACTGTCTGTATCTCTTTCAAAAAACAACAAACTCATTTATTTTAACTTGTTTACTCGTCTTTTATTTTAATAATCTATATTTCACTTTATAAAAACCTCTGTGTGAATCAGAGACTTCAGTTCGAAACAGAAATTAAAAGAACATAATAAGAAACAAACGAAACAAAACTAACAGTGTCTGAAGAGGAGTATTAAACCTTATTTATATTCTATATCTATATTAATTTACAACTAATATACAAACACTGATCTCCAGTTTATTATCCACCAGTTCACATAATAAATACGAGCAGCCGTCACACAGCCTGGCCTCCACAAACCTGCACAAATATCTTCTTTGTGTAGTTTTTTAACTGATTTATATTTGTGTTTTGTTTGGACTCATCCGTCTGAACACCGACACACACAGAATGTTTTTAAATCTGAGCAGATCTTTACATTTTAATGTGTGTGTTGGTCTGTACACTGCAGCCACACTGTGGACTGTTTATGTAAAATGGTTGTTAGTTGCTTTTGTATTATAATTTTTGTGTCTCTTAAAACATCAAAACATCCAGACTGCCTTTAGCCTGTTAGCTCAGTTAGCTGTGCAACTAGTTAGACTCAACAGGAGCTTTAGACCAGCAGGATAAAGAGCTATCAGGCTCAGTGCTAGCTGGTTAGCATGCTAACTGCATCAGATATCGAGACATAGACGTCGTTGATGTAACGTCAAAACTGTTGTTTCTTCACTTTCTGTTAATGATTTTAATTCATTTTAAACGTTTTAAATTCTTACATAATTGAAACATTCATTTCTCTCATCACCTTCATCCAGCTGAGCTCCGCCCACTTCACACCCAGAGACAAACAAACAAACAAACAACTCTGTCATGTGACAACAGTTCAAACTCTGAACAGTTTCAAGCCTCGACGCTGACATCACAGCGGACGAGATGATTGGCTCACAGAGTTTGTGGTGGCAAAATCTGATTGGTGGAAGTGTGAGCGCCTGAAACCAGCCGGATCAGTTCTGAGCTGGAGGAAGACGAGAGACTCTCCTCTTCAAACATCCTCTGATCATGAGACCAGCTGCTGACCTCACTGTGTTTCAGACGTGTCATCACTAACATGACGGAGAACATGACGGAGAACATGACGGAGAACATGACGGAGAACATGACGGAGAACATGACGGAGAACATGACGGAGAACACGCTGTCTGAGGTTAACGTGTTCAGTCTTCTTCCTCTGAACACACAGACTCACCTGGTCGTCTGAGAGCAGCAGTCAGAATCACAGCTGACAACATCAGTTGAACAGTTTGAGTGAAAAATGTCCCTGAATGTCAGAAGATCTCAGTCTGTCGTCCTTCATGACCTCCAGCTGCATGGACTCCACAAGTGAGTGTAAACCTGCTCGCTCATGTTACCCAGCAGGACCAGCTGCTTCACTTCCTCCGTCTGCAGGTTCAGGTCAGGAGGACAGTCAGGACTTCTTTGGTCTTCGGCGGTCGTGTTTGGGCTCCTTGTTCTGCTGCAGGATGAAGTCACATCGTGTTTAGTCTTAATGATTCTAAGAACTCTTCTGGATCAGTCGTATCGAAGAGATCACACCATCAGAAGATCAATACGTCGAGCTGAGCTCACTGAGAGAAGAAGTCGTCCTGTTTTCTAACACAACCGAGTGTTTCCTGTTCCTGAGGAGAGACAGAAATCGTTCAGCTTGAACTCGTCTGTGGTTCTGCAGGAACGTTTCTCCCTGACATTTCTTCTCACAGTCTGACAGGTGAAGTCAGCAAGAACGTCTGTAAAGGAGCTCGTTGTTTAAGAGACGACTGAAGGACTTCAGCTCTGCTCTGATGTGATTCTATCAGATGAATCAGAGAATAAAGTTCAGAGAACTTCAACAGATTCATGATGATCCTCATTAATATTAATGATGTTCAGAGAAGATTGAACCGGAGACAAACATCAGACAGCAGCAGACTGTGGAGTGACAAAGTGTTTTTATTATCTTCCTCTTTCTCTCACACACACACACACTCACACACACACACACACACACACACACACACACACACACACACACACATTTAGTTACAGTGCTCAGTGTTGAGTAATAATAATAATCATAACAATAATAATAATATAAGCAATAGTTGTCTTCAAATATATAGCGATACACTTTATACAAAATACCCTGCATATTACTGTGAATGTGAAGACGTGAGACAGCTGTGTCTGGACAGCAGGGGGCGCCGTCGCTCTGTGTTCACTCTGAGGGTCACCGATCAGACCCAATCACATCAGATCAATACTCACTTTTACAACCGTCTGCAGTGTGTGAGGTTTAGTTTCAGCCTCAGCTGGTGTCAGAGGAACAGTTCACCTTCACCTCAGTCATCATCTCAGAGCTGCAGCGTTCTGCTGAACAGCTGAAGCAGCTGGAGACATTGATCTGAGATCTGCTGTGATCACAGTCTGCAGGAGAGACACATCACTAACTGATCTGAGATCTGCTGTGATCACAGTCTGCAGCAGAGAACACATCACTAACTGATCTGAGAGCAGATCTACAGCCTCCGTGGAGAACATGAAGATGTTTCTTTGAGGAGATTATGACTGAATTTTAGATTTTGGGTGAACTGTTCCTTTAAGGTCACACATCTGCAGTCAGAACAACAGAAGTCCATTCATTTTTTATCCGATTTGAGTTTGTAGGACAGCGACTGACTGACTTTCATGATTAATTCATCTCCGTGTTGTTCGACTCAGAGAGATTCAGCTGATAGAAACCAGAAGAAGTGAACCCACAGAAACATGTTCCACCAGCACAGCCTGGTGTGTGTGTGTATGTACAGAATATATCGTGTAAAATGCCCAGAACATCCTTTGGGTGTTTGTTCCTGAAGTGTTTTGGTTGACAGACAGTTGAGGGAATATTTGGCTAAAAGTCTGAACAACAAACCTGCAAACTGACGGATGACAGCTGAGAGAGAGAGAGAGAGAGAGAGAGAGAGAGAGAGAGAGACAGAGAGAGAGAGAGAGAGAGAGAGAGAGAGAGAGAGAGAGAGAGAGAGAGAGAGAGAGAGAGAGAGAGAGAGAGAGAGAGGTCACTGCTGAGGAGTAGACACCATCACGTGTCTCTCATCGATCCTTTATCAGGTTAATCAATACGTTGCTTCTTCTACTACAGAGTAAAAGAGAAGGCAGACGAGCTGTTCGACCTCTTCTCATGTTCGTGTCACCAACAGAAAAGAGTTCAAACTGTCGCTGTTCATCAACTAATGCTGATTGATTTCCTGTCCTTTGATTAATTGATTTGTTCAACCGGATACTGTCTCAGAATAATGAATACGCCTCTAATGATGAAAAGAATAATAACTAATAATTAATAGATGAGTGAGATGTCTCATGATGATGCTTTCATGCTTCTCGTTATCAGACGAGGATCCTGGATCACAGATCTGACAGTTATGACTTCTGTTCATGATAAAGGTTTGTAGAGACTCTGTTCAGACCTGCGATCAGCTTCCATCCTGTGATCTGATCTCGTCACTCCACCAGCACCAGACTCCCTTAACAAAAGTGTCAGTTTAGTGAGTTGTTGAGTTGGAGACACTTTATAAACTCTGTGAAACTCTGTCTCTGACTCATTCTGCATTATTTGGACCTTCTTGTTAATTCAGCAGATGTTCTACATGAACTTCTTTCTGTCTTTGAGTAGAAACATGGAGTCTGTTTGTCTCAGAGATGGACGGGTTTGTTTCATACAGAGCAGGAAGTGACATCACAGCACAGGTGATGACAGGTCTGAACAGGGTCGTGGTTGTGGCTGGATGTGGGTGATGGAGATGAGAAGGTGCTGCTGAAGCTCTGATTGTTACAGACGTTCAGTCTTCAGTGTTACCGGGCAGATCTCTGCACAACTTCCTGTGTTTTCTGTAACCTTCCAATAATATTATTAACATCATCATCTTGTAACAATGACAATAAAATCTCATATTTTTCAGATCTTTATCTCGTGATTCTGACAAAAAGGAAGATAAGAATGGAAAATGAAAGAAAGGAATATTATTTGTAATCATGATGATGATTGTTCACTTAAGGAATCATAGAACATAAAATCAGAATAGTTTTCTTTAATTATAAGATATTGATCTGATGACTTTGGGATCTCACAGATGAATAAAGTGATGATGTCGTTTGTCTTTGGTGTGAAAACGTGTGATGATGGTTGAACCCGACTCTCCTCCAGCAGTTTGCAGGCTGTCACACAGACGTGGTTTTATACAAACAGTCCTAAATATGAGTGCAAAGGCATGCAGCACCACCCGCCTCCACCTCCACCAGTGCAATGTCATCAACAGCTAAAAACTCCACACATCCAGAAGAACTCAGTGATACAGGATATAAAACAGAGGTTATAATCTGCATTAGTGAACAAACAGAAGCACAGCGTGGTCGCTGTCACTGTCCGTGCAGCCGCCGTCCAATCAGGTCTTCAGGTGGACGCGTGAGTGACGGAGCTGTGAGCTGCTGCAGGGCGGAGGACGTCACCGCGTCACCACCGAGGACAGAACGAAGACTCACATCTGACAGTGACGCGTTCATGCTGCCGAGGACAGCGTGTCAAGTTTCTGAGGGTTAAAGGTCCGGTATTCAGACCGAACGCTCGCGTCTGATTGGCTCGAAGCTGAACTGAAAGTGAGTCTGAGGGCGGGAACACGTGACGAGCGTCACAGGAAACAGGAAGTGCAGCGCGAACACGCCGACCTGCTGTAAAACTGTGAAGCTGCATCGTTTGTCGTTTAGTTCTCGTGTTTCATCTGTTACGTTGTTGTGTTGTAACATTGTGTCGTACACAACAGCTTTGTTGTAACATTTCATTTGTTTTGGTATTTGGAAATTATCAATTGTGGAAAGTTTGTGTCATTTTATAAATATTTACTCACAAACTTTACTGTCAAATATGAAACTCTGATGTGTTTACAGGCTGCTTGTTGTCTCAGAGTCCGTCTGTTCTCACTTTATACAAACTGTCTCCTGCTTCATGTGTAAAGATATAAAGCATCCTTCCTGTTTCTCTCTGCTCCTCCTGTGATGCTCAGGTTCACTGCATGAATGTATTGCTGAGAAACATGCAAAAATATACAAAATATGTTTATCTATTATATAAGTTTTAGTTTGTGTCGGTAGAATAGTGAGTCGTCTGCGTACAGGCTGATGTACGTCGGAGGAAACACAGACGGACAGAACGATAAATCAGAGTTTGATTCAACGTTATTTTCTTGAAGCATCTTTGAGACGTGTGAACTTCCTGTCTGGACGCCGGCAGGTGTGAATACTGGACCTTTAAGTGCTACTGAAGTGAAATATTCCACCTGTGCTGAGTGTTCGTGCTGCGTTCATGTTCCTCAGATGAACTAAATTACAATAATCAGATGTTTGAACAGTACAGCTGCTGCCGCTGTGCTGACGAGAGGAGAGGAGAGAAACATTCATCCTGACAGGAAGCGTTTGGACTCACAGCTCAGCTGGTCATCAGGAAGGCTCCTCCCACCAATCGTCCTGATTAAAGCGGCCGGCGGTCCAGAAACGGGACCGAGCCGCAGTTTGAGACGCAGATCTGATACAGTGAAATCAAATCAGTTGTCCTCTTCTGTTAATGTCTTTGTCTCATCAGACATCCGAACAACGACTGAAGCTGTTCCTGACAAAGTTCACGAGAATCTGATGGAAACAGAATAAAAACGTTCTGATGTGTTTCGTGTTTCAGCTCATGAACCAAAAATCCTGTCAGCTGATTTTATCTCCTCAGAATGAGACGTCAGAGACGTTCGAGGTCGTTCTGTTGTTTTGTCTGTTAAACTACATGTTATCATGATATGACCTGATAAACACGAGCGTTCGTCTGATACTTTCATGGTTCTACCTTCGACTTCACTGTCAGCCAAACCTCAAGTTCATATTTCAAAATAAACGAACGCAGTGACGAGGCCACCGAGAATATAAAACATATGTTCAATGAAAAAATAAATGTACGTATGTTTGATGTCAACACTAACTGATTAACATTAGTTATTAGTTTGAGTCACATTAAGTCTTCATCTTTTTATTTTCAGTTTCTTTAGTCGGGTTCAGTCTAGAGAGACGAGCTTCAGACCGTCGTGGTCGTGTTGTATCAGACGATGTTGTGATTGTGTCGTAGTTAAAGTGTTAGAATATTTTTTACAACCTTTTACATAGCTACATTATTTGTTGTGCAAATGAAAATGACTTCATGCTGCCTGAGAGAAAATAAATCAATCTGAGAGCTGACGGATGATTTGAGGACGATCAGCAGGATTAATGATTCAAAGACTGAAACCTGCAGAAACACCAGAATGTTCCTTTAACGTTTCCTCAGCAGCCTCGTGTTCTCGTCTCCGTCAGGTTCTCATCTTTCCCTCCTCGTCTCTCCACGAAGCCCCTCAAACCTCCGTGTCCCTGTGGATCTGAGCCTCCTCAGCTACCACATGTAAGTCTTGGTGGTGTCGATCTGACTCCCCCCCGCCTCCTCCCCCCTCGCTGCCGCCTCCCGGCCCTCCTCCTCCTTGTCGTCCTTGTCCTTCTCGGCCTCGCTCTCCCACAGCGTGATGAGCGGCGGGTACAGCTCGTTCAGCGGGATGGACGTGGCGTTCTGGATGTACTTCTTCAGCGAGTGTCCGCAGGACTTGTGCTGCTGCACGCGGCGCCCCATGTAGACCACCAGCAGCGCCATGATGGACAGAGCGAACATGGAGCCCATGACGGCCGCCAACGCCACGCTGCTGCGCCGCGACGCCACCATCTCCACCGAGAAGCCCGCCTCCTTCGTGGTGACGTTCAGACAGGAGGTGTGGACGGGAGAGGAGGGGGAGGAGGGAGTGGTGGGGGAGGGGGAGGAGCTGGGGGAGGAAGAGGGGGAGACGGGGGAGAGAGGTGAGGAAGAGACGGTGAGGCAGACGTGGTACTCTGTGGCAGGAAGGAGGTGAGTCAGGTTATACTCCTGAACGTCCACGGGAACCTGAGAGAGACGGGAGGAGGGGGAGGAGGAGGAGGAGGAGGAGGAGGAGGAGGAGGAGGGGGAGGAGGAGGAGGAGGAGGGAGGAGGGGGAGGGGAGGGGAGGAGGAGGGGAGGGAGGAGGAGGAGGAGGAGGAGGGAGGAGAGGGAGGAGGGAGGGGGAGGAGAGGGAGGAGGAGGAGGAGGGGAGGAGGAGGAGGGGAGAGACGGGAGGAGGGAGGAGGAGGGAGGGGAGGGAGGAGGAGGAGGAGGAGGAGGAGAGACATCAGTACCAGTTTTTATTACAGACAGTGAGCTCACCACTGATGGGCGTGGCTTCAGCTGCAGGTGACAGGTGACAGGTGACGAGGTGGAGGTGTGGAGTGGAGGTGTAGAGGTGGAGGTGGAGGTGGAGGTTCTCACCTTGGCTGTGTAGCTGATCTGAGGGTTGTCGATGTGCACGGTGGCGCTGATCCAGCGGGGCAGCGGCAGCGGGGAGTCCTGCTGGTTCTGACCCACAGATGAAGCTCCTCCGCTGGGGAACAACTTCCACTCCAGCACCACGGACTGAGCGTGCACCACCTGCACAGGAGACACCATCAGACCCGAGCCTGAAGCAGAACTCTGACAGCTGCGGTCAGAATAAAGTCCAGTCGGTCAGAACCAGACAAACATGATGTAAATATTAAAATGAAGCCGGTACCTTCGCCAGAACCACCAGAGAGGCAGCGCCGGACGAGTTCCCCAGCCAGGGCTGCTCTCTGCTGGGCTCCAGGCCCCAGCGCCGGCCCGCTCCGGACCACCAGCCCACAGAACCCTGAGAGTCCACAAACACCGACACACTCTTTGTGTCGGCGCCCTCCATGTTCCAGGCGACGCAGGTGTACACACCTGAGACGGAGAGAAGGAAGGTCACTGCTTTGGTTTTCAGGTTTTTTGCAGGTTTGTAAATTAAAAACATCATGGACCCGTTCAGAACCAGAAACTTCTGCTTGTCTTTTTAAATCAGTTTGTCTCAGAATTATTTCTACATTTGAGACTTTTGATGATCACATGTGAGTTCTACAGAGTTCCTGTTCGCCACACTGTCTCTTCTGATCAGCGCCGGGCGACCCGATACTGAAGGTTTGTGGTTCTTGACACAGATCCGATAACTTGAACTAGTCGGTGAGTCAGAAAACAAATCTCAGAGTCCAGAGTCTGAGTCTGATGTTGTGATGTCACATCAGATCCGTCCAATCAGCTGCGGAGCTCTAACAAAGAGGCGTGTCCTTCTGAAAGGTGCGTGTGAGCAGGCGGCGCCCCCTGCAGGCCGACACTCACCTGCGTCTGACGGCTCGGCGTGTTCGATCACCAGCGCTCCGGGCTCCGACACGCGGTGCTTCTTCTTCTTCCTGCTTAGGCCACGCCCCTCCTCTGAGATGATTGGTGCAGCCATCGCCTCCGAGCTCACCTGACCAGGAAGAGAGACAGGAAGGATTCACGTCATCGCACTGATCAACGGAGATTCACTCCACCGACTTATTATGACCTGATACAGTTATAGATTTTACAATTTAATCATTCAAACTCAGCGTCATGTTTGATTGAACAAAACTTTATTTAACTGTTGTCAAACTCTTATTTATTATTATTCAATGTGCCTGAAGAAGGCTTTTCTAACACACACAGACACTTTTGGCCACGCCCACCTTGTCTCCAGTGGGCGTCACCCAGTAGAACTGGGGGGCGGGGTCAGCGTCCGCCCAGCACTCCAGTGTGATTGGCTGCTGGGCGGTGACGTTCATGGCGGCCGGGAAGGCGTGAGGAGAGATGTGAGGCAGGCAGCTGTTGGTCCCGCCGCCGTCGGCCCCGCCCCAACTGACCGCCACCACCTCCTGCAGCTCCCGACCAATCAGGTGAGGCGGAGAGGAGCAGAGGGTGATGGAGGACTCCAGCATCTTGAGGTGTGATTGGTTGCCGAGGTGAGGACCCCAGGAGGACAGACAGTCACAGCGCAGAGGGTTGGAGTGCAGAGACAACTCCTCCAGGGAGGACAGAGACGAGAGGAGGTCTCCAGAGAGGAGGTTCAGCTGGTTACTGTGGAGGAGCAGCGTCCTGAGGGAGGACAGGTCACTGAGGGGGGAGGAGGAGGAGGAGGGGAGAGGAGAGGAGAGGAGGAGGAGGAGGAGGAGGAGGAGGAGGGGAGGGGAGGAGGAGAGGAGAGGGGAGGAGGAGAGGGGAGGGGAGAGGAGAGGAGAGGAGGGGAGGAGGAGAGGAGAGGAGGAGGACAGGAGGAGGAGGAGGAGGAGGAGGAGGAGGAGAGGAGAGGAGAGGAGACTTTAGACATTTTCTTCCATCATCTTATTGTTCAGACAGACAGACAGACAGACAGACAGACAGACAGACAGACAGACAGACAGGCAGACAGACAGACAGTCAGACAGACAGACAGACAGACAGACAGACAGACAGACAGACAGACAGACAGACAGACAGGCAGACAGACAGACAGGCAGACAGACACCTGAAGGCCTGCGGGTCGATGTAGGACAGCCTCGGGTTGCTGCACAGCTCCAGCTTGGCGAGCTCCGGCAGGTGGTGGAAGGCGGCTCGCTCCACCATCAGCAGCTCCTCCATGTTGTTCAGACTGTCGGACACAACAAACACCGTCAGGGAGACACACAACCTGACTGACACACAACCTGACACACACAACCTGACACACACAACCTGACACACACAACCTGACACACACAACCTGAGCAGTGTGTAGTTCACACCATCCACCAGCAGAGGGAGCTGCTCCACCTTCATCCATCTGCTCACATCTCCATCACACTGACCTGAGCTCCTCCAGGTGCTGCAGGTTCTGGAAGTCCCCCTGCTGGACTCTGCTGATCGGGTTCCTGTTCAGATCCAGGAACTTGAGGTTGGGGAGCATGCTCAGAGCGTCTCGAGGAACCGACCTGCAGGAGAACAACATCACGTCAGCAGGTGTGCTGGTGAGAGGAGGTGACAGACGGACACGGAGAGCACAGACCTGAGCCGGTTGTCGTAGAAGGACAGACTCTCCAGGTAGTCCAGGCCCAGGAAGGCAGCGGCGGGGACCGAGGCCAGGCCCATCCCGGCCAGAACCAGGCTGTGGAGGCGGGACAGAGGCAGGAAGTTCTTCTCCTCCAGACCCAGGATGGGGTTCTCCCCGATCATCAGGATCTCCAGGGACGGCAGGGACTCGAACCAGCGGCTGTCGATGGCCACCAGCCGGTTGGAGTTCAGGTGGAGCCTGTGAGACCGAGAGGAGGGCAAAATCTGAGTTAGAGAGGACACCTGCAATGCATGATGGGTAATACATGTCAGAGACACTAAAGAGAAGGACATGTTATTTTACATTTAATTATATTAGGAGAAGAAGAAGAAGAAGAAGGTACCGCAGCAGGTTGGAGAGCCCGGCGAAGGCTTTGGGTCCGATGGAGGAGATCCGGTTGTGGTTGATGTAGAGCTCCTCCAGGCTGGACAGGTTCCTCAGACTGAAGTCCTCCAGCTCCTCGATGTGGTTCTCCTCCAGGTACAGAGTCACCAGCCGGCCCAGAGAGGACAGGCCCATGGAGCTCACCTGGACACAGAGCGTTTGTTTGTGTGAGAGACAGAGGAACAGAGATCTGAAGGAGGTCTGATGGAGGACAGCAGGTGAGTCACCTGTGTGAAGTGGTTCTGAGACAGGTCCAGTTCTGTCAGGTTCATCAGACTCTGCAGCTCAGTGCTGATGGAGGAGATGTTGTTGCTCTGCAGCAGCAGCACCTGAAACACGTCAACACAACATGAGGTCAGCAGGTCGCCGGGACACCAGGCAGATGTTCCTCAGGACGTCGGTGATTTGTGAGTGTTGAGCTTCAGAATGTCTGACTGGGAACAAAGATGGCCGCCTGTGGCGTGACGGGTCACCTGCGTGTCGGCGGACATGTTGGCGGGGACGCTGCGCAGGTGCAGCTCGTTACAGTCGACCGTCCGGGCCTGGTGATACACAGACTGAGGGGTGTACCACGGCCTCGTCTCACACACACACTGCAGAGGACACAGCACAGCGCCACCTGCAGGACACACACACACACACACACACACACACACACACACACACACACACACACACACACACACACACACACACACACACACACACACAGCTGTGTTAAAGCTCCACAGGTGTCTTCATGTGTCCGCCGTCTATTAGACTTTTTGTTTTTACCTTGACTGGCCCCGCCCACTCCAGCACATACTGATGATGTCACCAGGAAGAGGAGGAGACTGAGAAGGACCACAAATCCCATGGTGCACTGGGGGCGGAGGAGAGAGGACGTGTTGGTCGACCAGGAGGTCAGAGGGCGGAGTCACACCTGCAGCTGGACGGAAAGACACAGGAAGTGATGTCATTCACCTTCTAACACACCGCAGACGGTGAATGACATCATGATGGAGTTGTCTCCATAGCAACAGCTGCTGAGGCTCATGGGTACTGAAGTATTTACACACATCTGCAAAAAGGTGAAACTTAGTGGACTGGATCTGACTGTCTTCATGTCTCCTGTCTCTGTCCCTGAGTGTCTCTGTGTCTTCTCCTCTCTACATCTGAACACAAACATCTGAACCTTCTCCTCCTCACAGCTTCAGAACAGCCTCGTTACTTTAGTTTGATGCATCTGAGACTGATGTCGACCAATCAGAGCGCAGCAGCACGGCAGACGCAGCGAGACGAGACGAAGACGTAAGAAGACGACTCTGCTTCATACAGCAGGACGACACAGAGGAAACACCACACACACACACACACACACACACACACACACACACACATACACACACACACACACACACACACACGCTCACACACACTCATACACACACACACACACACACACACACACACACACACACACACACACACACACAGAGGAGCAGGAAACGGGGACACCTTGCCTCTGCTGCCATGGCAACCAGCCAGGAAGTGATATCGTGGGAGGTGGAGGGAGGAGCCACCTCTGAGCTGCTCTGTGATTGGCCGAGTCAGTTCTCAGGTGTGTTTGATTAATAAACAACTGCAGATTATTTCGTTATTATTATTATCATTATTATTGTCATTATTATTATTATTATTATTATCATTGTTATTATTTCAGTTTGGTGTTCACGGTTTATTTACTGATATTAAACGAAAGCTTCAAATTGTATTTTGAATCAAACTTCTTTGTTTTTCAGATTGTTTGTTTTCAAATTAAATATTTATACGTTTGTGTTTTATTGACAGAAATCTGTCCTTTTAGTTTTATTACAGTAATATTGTGTTTCTGCAGCTCTTCTCTTCGCTCAGAGACGTGACAGACGTGTCAGAGTGAATAAATCTGATGTCTGCAGGTCGTCGACGAGTCGATCTGAAACCAACGAGTCGCTCTGACAGCTGGCAGGTCACAGAGAGGTGATCCTACCTGCTGCTCAGCCTGAGGGAGCGTGCACGTGTCTGCCAGCGTGCACGTGACGTCAGACTACAACATCAGCAGAAAGACGGCCTCATGCAAAGCATCATGGGAAACTTGCAGTGTCTCACAGGCTCACAGGAAGTCACAGACACACTTCCTGTTAGATCTGATTCATGTTCTCAGTGAACTCGTCAGCTGATCAGACTCAACAAAACACAGGCAGAACCATCAGAACCTCACGGCCCGCGGATCAAATATTCATCTCATACAAAAACAAAGTACAACAGTGTATTTAAAGGAACAGTGACCTCAGCCAGGCTCTGAAGCTAAGCTAACAGCGTTAGCACCCGAGCACGAGCTCATCAGTGAACACAGCTCGGTTCTGTGGTTCACATGTTTCTGGGATCACGGCTGTCGATCTGTGACGGACTGTGTTCAGACAGACGTCTCCATCAGACAGAACAAACCTTCATCGTGCAAAATCTCTCTGATCTGACAAAAACACTGAGAAGCTTCTGTAAAACGTCGTCTTACTGATCCAACATCAGCTGTTAGACCGGGACACGATGCAGGCCTGATCAACAACACGCCGAACGTGACGTCTTAATCTGGTCTCAAACACTGAGGAGACAAACAGAAGCTGAGCGTCTCTGCAGGAGTTTCTACTTTCCCAGACTGAACCTGAACGCAGCGCAGCTCTGACAGATGTTCAAACTCTGAACCTCCTTCTTCTTGTTAACGACACACTGAAGGAGGATCGTCTCTGCTCCAACATCTGAACACATCTCCTCCTCCTCCCTCCTCTCCCCTCCTCCTCCCCTCCTCCTCCCTCCTCCTCCTCCTCCTCCTCCCTGCTGAGCAGATGGAATATTGATGAGGTGATATTAATTATTCAACGAGCTGCGAGCGCCTCGTTAAGTGTCCTGCAGAGGGAAGCTGTGATTGGAGGAGAGCAAGAGACACTGGTTAATTAACTTTGAGTAGTCAGACACACACACACACACACACACACACACACACACACACACACACACACAGTCTTACACAACATGCTCACAGACACAAGATTTCAAAATAAGACAAACTGCTGGACTTCTTCAGTCAGAAAGATTTTCAGAATTAGACGATGAAAGAATATTTGATGTTTGAGTTGAAGCATCTCACTGATGGAGGACAAACAGCAGCTCGGTGACGAATCACCTGAAGCTGTTCACACTTTAATCTGGACTCTTCACTGTAGCTGCTAAGCTAACAGTGTTAGCACGCTGAGGCTGTAAATCTGGTCTCAGATCAGTTAGTGATGTGTCTCTGCTGCAGACTGTGATCACAGCAGACGAGCTGTGATGGAGACATCTGATGTTTAAATCAAGTCTCCAGAACTGTTCTGTGGACGACGACACTTCACCTGACTTTATATCATCGGGTTTTGGTTTTAAAAGTCCTCTTTCACTCTTTCAAGCAGGATGAGTTTACTGTGAACTGTTCCTTTAAAGGCCGCCACACACCGGCTCAGGCGTCGGACGTCTGAAGCGTTCGGAGAGAGTCGGACGAGTTCGGGAGCTGCTCTGTTCGGTGTGTTCAGCTGCGTCTGATCCGACTGAACATGCGAAGTCGGCCGTCTGAGTTAGGACGCCGTCGGATGCTCTGATTGGTTGTTAGCTAGCTGTTCAGTGACCATTCTGATTGGCGGTGTGCCAGCGAATCAGCGCGGCGTGTGGGAGGGGCGGCGGAAGTGACGATGGTAAACAAACCACATAAACAGAGACGGCACAGAGTTACAAACAACACTTCACCGTTGGTTATTTTGGGGATAAACCAGCGTATGTTTGGAAGCCATGGCTGTGTGGACCGAGGACTTTGAGGAGCAGCTGGCTGCCCTGGTGGAAGAGAGACCACCGTAATACGACATCACGCAAGTAATGCTGAGCTAACACTGTGTGTGCTTTGTTCTGATAAGCTACGGTCCGCACTCCGTTCTGTCATTTCCTGTTTTCATGTTTTGGGTGACTGGCACGAGACTAGCGCCACCCGATGTTTAGGAGGCTTATTGCATTTCACGCAGGCGCAGAACGTATACGCTGCTGTGTAGCCGGGGCGGTGTGTTTCAATGTGACTTTTCTGCCCAACGGGACCGGACTCTGAGAGGACCGGACTCTGTGAGGACCGGACTCTGTGAGGACCGGACTCTGGGAGGACCGGACTCTGACAGGACTGGACTCTGTGAGGACCGGACTCTGTGAGGACCGGACTCTGTGAGGACCGGACTCTGACAGGACCGGACTCTGACAGGACCGGACTCTGACAGGACCGGACTCTGAGAGGACCGGACTCTGAGAGGACCGGACTCTGACAGGACTGGACTCTGTGAGGACCGGACTCTGACAGGACCGGACTCTGAGAGGACCGGACTCTGACAGGACCGGACTCTGTGGGGACCGGACTCTGTGGGGACCGGACTCTGACAGGACCGGACTCTGACAGGACCGGACTCTGTGAGGACCGGACTCTGACAGGACCGGACTCTGACAGGACCGGACTCTGACAGAACCGGCTCGGATCCGAGACGTGTGTGTTTGTGTGAACTGAGAGTTGAAGAGGTGACGAGAAGCAGATTATATAAAACTGAGTGGTTGTTACCGTGGAAACTGTCTGAATATAAAACAACTGGAGTGAAGAAACTTTGTGACCTACTTTAGGAGGAGAGGAGGAGAGGAGAGGAGGAGAGGAGAGGAGAGGAGAGGAGAGGAGAGGAGAGGAGGAGAGGAAAGGAGGAGAGGAAAGGAAAGAGGAGAGGTGAGGTGAGGTGAGGAGGAGAGGAGGAGAGGAGGAGAGGAGAGGAGGAGAGGAGAGGAGAGGAGAGGAGGAGAGAGGATGGGGGGAGGAGAGGAGAAGGAAAGAGGAGAGGAGAGGAGAGAGGAGGAGAGGAGGAGAGGAGGAGGAGAGGAGAGGAGAGGAGAGGAGAGGAGAGGAGAGGAAAGAGGAGAGGAGAGGTGAGGAGAGGAGGTGAGGTGAGGAGAGGAGGAGAGGAGGTGAGGAGAGGAGGAGAGGAGGAGAGAGGAGAGGAGAGGAGAGGAGAGGAGAAGAGAGGATGGGGAAGGAGAGGAGAGGAGAGGAGGAGAGGAGAGGAGGAGAGGAGAGGAGAGGAGAGGAGAGGAGGAGAGGTGAGGTGAGGTGAGGAGGAGAGGAGGAGAGGAGGAGAGGAGGAGAGGAGAGGAGGAGAGGAGAGGAGAGGAGAGGAGGAGAGAGGATGGGGGGAGGAGAGGAAAGGAAAGAGGAGAGGAGGAGGAGAGGAGAGAGGAGGAGAGGAGGAGAGGAGGAGAGAGGAGAGGAGAGGAGAGGAGAGGAGAGGAGAGGAGAGGAAAGAGGAGAGGAGAGGTGAGGAGAGGAGGTGAGGTGAGGAGAGGAGGAGAGGAGGTGAGGAGAGGAGGAGAGGAGGAGAGAGGAGAGGAGAGGAGAGGAGAGGAGAAGAGAGGATGGGGAAGGAGAGGAGAGGAGAGGAGGAGAGGAGAGGAGGAGAGGAGGTGAGGAGAGGAGAGGAGAGGAGAGGAGGAGAGAGGATGAGGGGAGGAGAGGAAAGGAAAGAGGAGAGGAGAGGAGAGAGGAGGAGAGGAGGAGAGGAGGAGAGAGGAGAGAGGAGAGGAGAGGAGAGGAGAGGAGAGGAGAGGAGAGGAGGAGAGAGGATGGAGGAGGAGAGGAAAGGAAAGAGGAGAAGAGAGGAGACGAGGAGGTGAGAGCTGTGTTTCCTTAAAACATTGTCATGCTTGTCTCGTCTTGACAACAGTGATATTAAAAACTGAAATATTGATTTTGTGTAAATAAACCTCAGGAGAACATCAGTGAGTTCTCAGCTGGTCTGCAGATTTATCAGGTAACTTTACTGTGAGCTCATCCAGGTGTGATAATACTGAGGTATGCACTCTACTCTGCTGCTGATAACAGAGCAGAACAAAGATGATTCTGTCAAATCATCATGTTCACGTGTTTCAGCTTCTGTGATCAATCAGCTGATCACAGATCAATCAGCTGATCACAGATCAATCAGCTGATCACAGATCAGTGATGGTCCAACTGTGAGCAAACATTCATACAGACACTAATCAATAACATCAGTGACATCATCAATAACATCAATGACATCATCAAACACTCTTTAAACCAAACTTTGTTGCTTGTCCCATAATACACCGCGTCCTCTGTGACGTCACGCCTCAGCCGAGACCATAACTTGAATTTTATCTCGTTTAAAGCTGCTGGTGAGGCGTTCAGGGACGGTGTGGGGCATCAGCGCGGTCCGGCCGGTCCGGTCCGGACGGGCTCCTCAGCTCACACCGACCCGCACGAGCACCTCCTGCCCGCGGAGCAGCGCGCGCTCCGGTGTGTGCTGGAGGACAGACGCCCATGTTCTCACCTTGTTCTTCTGCGTGCAGCTCCTCCGCGTGCAGCTCGTCCCGCTCCGAGCCGCAGCTGGACCGCAGGCCGACCGGGGTCCGGCAGAATCCCACAGAGTCCGGCAGGAACACACCGGGTCCGGTAGCAGCGGGTCTTGTTGATCCGGATGAGGTCGAACTGAGTCCTGCTGCCGCCGCTCTTATCTGAAGCGCCCCCCCTCCTGTCCTCTGTCAGGTCCGCAGCAGCTGACTCGGGATCAGCCAATAGGCGTTATAGGCCACTGGGACATGGACCAATCAGAGCTCGGATGCTGCACAGAGGTGATGGAGGAGGGGGGTCTGTTACTATGACGTAATGCTCCAGATTCTCCTAATGACTCTCTCTCTCTCTCTCTCTCTCTCTCTCTGTCTCTTCTCTCAATTCAATTCAAAGGAGCTTTATTGGCATGAAAGTTGAACAACAATATCACCAAAACAGAACAAGAATTCAACATAAACACCAAACACCACCGAGATTCTCTCTCTCTCTTTTTACTGAAGATTTTCTGACTCATTCTATTTTTTAGACTTTGAAGGTTTAATCATGAATAAATAAGTGACAGCGGTCAGGGGGCGGAGCCTCGAGCCCAGCTCCTGATGATGTAAAGTCCAGACGCTCCTACATGTGCAGATGTTTTTAAGTTTTCCTGAGTCTGGAGGTGATCAGGTGTCTGTACACACTCTGCAAACAGGAAGTGCTAACTGATCAGCTGTCAAAGTTTTAATGGTGTTTGTTTGTTTTTTCTCTGAATTTGGGTGAACTGCTCCTTTAATGGGCCACAAACAGTTTCTCTCCTGATGGACAGAATTAAAATCATTTTAAAAACATTTGTAGAGCGAGAAGAGAAATGATCTGATTGGCTGAAACCAGAAGTGATGTCAGCTTCAGTTTGCTGTGAAGTCAGGTGACAGGACGGCAACAAGAGAAGAAGAAAGTGGTGATGACATCATCAGTGATGTCACAGTGATCCAGTAAAGCCTCAGTCTGAGTCAGTGTTACTGTCTGAGTGATGAAGAGGAGCAGGAAGATGACAGCTGCTGGAAGTGATGTCATCATGTCACTGAACTTCCTGTTTGTGTTGTTAAAACACAGAGTCACTGATTCTTCTGCTGAGGGTTCAGTGTCCTGCTCAAGAGCACTTCAGCATGTGGACAGACAGGTGTGTGACATCACAAACACTCTCACTGCTTCATCACACCGAGACGGAACAAACTCTCCCACAATGCAACCTGTTTTATCTGTAAATGTATGTCAGCCTGTTCTCTGAGCCTCTGTGTGTGTGTGTGTCTGTGTGTGTGTGTGTGGCTTTAGTCCCAGATGATAACACACACACACACACACACACACACACACACACACAGACTGATGTGTGTGTTTTCTGAATGAAAACAATCCTGCTGACCCTGAAATCCAGCTTAGTTTGGATTAACACTGAAGTAAACATTAATTCCCATCAGGAGTGTGTGTGTGTGTGTGTGTGTGTGTGTGTGTGTGTGTGTGTGTGTGTGTGTGTGTGTGTGTGTACGTGTGTGTTGAGGTTAGGGAGAGGGAGCAGGACAATGACATCACAATAGAAAAACTTTGTTGGGTGAGAAGAAGAAGACGGCAGCAGCTGTCTGTGAACACACTGTCTGTTTCATTGGACCAGTAACAGCAGCACCAGACTCCCTTAACAAATGTGTCAGTTTAGTGAGTTGTTGAGTTGGAGACACTTTATAAACTCTGTGAAACTCTGTCTCTGACTCATTCTGCATTATTTGGACCTTCTTGTTAATTCAGCAGATGTTCTACATGAACTTCTTTCTGTCTTTGAGTAGAAACATGGAGTCTGTTTGTCCCAGTGATGGACGGGTTTGTTTCATACAGAGCAGGAAGTGACATCACAGCACAGGTGGTCACTGGGACGCAGGTGAATGTCGCAGTGAACCTGTTCACGAGAACAACTTTAACTGTTTTTCTTTCTATTGTTCTGATTTATTCATTCATTTCCATCTGAGCTGTTGTCAGTTGAATTCTGCTCTTTGGTGACACCTGGTGGCCGTGAGGAGAACAACAACAACAACAACAACAACAACAACAACAACAACAACAACAACAACGACTCAGAGTCTCTTCACACTTTGAGTCCTGATGGTTTTTATCAGCAGCACCGACAGAAGAGCTGAAGTCTGATCATTCATTGTTTCCATCTCGTGCTGCTGTGTAATTCTGCTCCACCAAACTCCAGAGGGAAATATTCTACTTTTACTGCTCCACAGATTCATTCCATCCGTTTCATCCAAAACACACGAGCATTTAATAAAGTATGACACATGAACACTATAACTATAAACACATGAGTTGTGATCTAACATAACATTATAATAATGTAACAAGATGAGAATATCTCCTACATGTAATAAAGTTCAGCTCTGAGTGTTGTTCACTGCTGACCTCTGACCTCTGACGGCAGGATGAGACAGACGGCCTCTTCCCTCCATCGTCTCTTTCATTTGTTCATTTTCATAAAATAATTAGTAAATTAAATAATGTCAATAGATTATTCAGTCACGATGTTTCTGTTCATGTTTCTGTCAGCAGATCATTTTCCGCTCTGGTGAAATCATATCGATCACATTACTGTGTGTGTCTGATGTGTGTGGTCGTCATGGAAACAGCTCCCCAGGCTGAGTCATTGATCAGATATCAGATCATCACTGCTGAGTCAGCAGATTCTGTCACTGACCTGAGATCAGACAGTAACAAAGAGGTTGTGTCGGATCAGCTGAGTTTAACTCTGAGGACGTCTGAAAGGAGCCACTGTGTCTTTGTAACATGTGACATGTTTAGATCAATAACATGTTTCTTCTTTCATAAATGGAGTGTAAATGGTGACATCAGTGTAAACAGTGTGTTCAAACAGCTGATCAGTGTTGGCAGGTGAGACTTTAGCACTTTAGACACAGAAGCAGACAGGCTGGTACAGACATGCTGCCACAAACTGACACTTTGTACAAGGAGACAAACAACTTCAGCTTCTGATTTAATGCTGAATTTACAACAAGGACACAACCAGTTAGAATCTGTCAGAGACACAGTTTCACTACGTTAGAAAGTTTGTTTCAACTCAACAACTCTTAAAATCACCACATTTGTTAAGGGAGTCTGGTGCTGTTGTGTTACTGGCTCAGCTGCTGACATCAGCTGGTTCTGTGAGACTTGTTTCTTCTTCTGCTCCTCTGGATGTGGTCTCAGCGGTCCGATCTCTCAGGATGGATGTTGTTCTGAACATCGTCTGTGGATCTGCTGACCATCATCAGGTCATGTGAAGAAAAACTGTCCCCAGAAACCTTTACGATCAGGTGAGTCAGTGATCAGACGGACCAGACTGTACAGAACAAAATATTTTATTATCATTTCCCCTGTGTGTGTGTGTGTGTGTGTGTGTGTGTGTGTGTGTAAAACATTTACACCAACAAAAACTAAAGTCATCCATAAAAAATAGCTTTTCTTTTAATCTCTCCAGTCGACGACATGTGGAACACGGAGAACTGTCTCAGAAAAATAAAAGCAGGCCCCGCCCCTTTACATCAATAAACCCCTCTGCCAATCACAGCTGAGGAGGGGCGGGGCCACGCAGGATCTGACAGTGACGACAGGCCACAGAAACAACACGTGGTTAACACTCGTCGGCCGTCACACACAATATATAGATCTATGTTCAGATTATATTTAGTTTCATTATGTACAGAAAAGATTCCACACAAACCTGCTGATAGAAAACATGTTCACAGGGTTACAATTACAAGATATGAGCCAATCATCTGCTGCCAGAGCCCTCTGTCTGATGACGTCACGCTGCAAAGGACCATGGGACACTGATGATGTTTGAACAGTACATGGCCGAAAGTATGTGGACAGTCTGTCGTTGGTTCATTGATTTCAGAAGCAGTTTGTGTAAACTTCCATCCTGACAGCGATCAATAAAACATTCCCATCGTGTGTCTGTGGTTCTTTTCTCCAACGTTACCGACCTCAGACTAAAACTCTGAAGATGATCAGCTGTTTGAAGGTTTCTGTCATAAATGGAAGGTGAGAAAATGTTTTGAGGTGGAGAAGTAAATGAGGTCGTCGTCTGTCAGGAGGATCCAGTGTGGATCAATACATCTGAAAGTGCATCTGATCAGTTCTGGTCACATACTTTCAGCCATGTCAGTTACAGTAATGCATCAGTGAGAGCGCCGCGGTCAGGACCAATCAGAGAGCGCCACAGTGTTGCCATGTGGTCGATCTGAGCATGAAGTTAAAGTTCATCTTCAACCATTCACAGCTCTGAATCAATACGCTTTCAGATTTTGGATCAATGAGCTCGGCTCTGACGGAGATCAAAGTCTGACATCACGGGGCTGGATGGCGGCGTCTCCATAGCAACATCATCAGTGTCGGTATCCTCGGTGACACAGCTGATCAGACAGAAAGCTCCAGAGGAAAACAGATGTTCATGAACTGAAACCGTCAGTCACGTGACCGTCAGTCACATGACCATCAGTCACATAACCATCAGTCACGTGACCATCAGTCACATGACCGTCAGTCACGGGGGCGTGAGCGCGCTCTGCAGGACAGATGTGTTTGTGCAACATGTGAGCGACAGTCTTCTGTGACGCGACCACAGTTTTGCTAATTCTCACCAGAAATGTGAAAAATAATGTGCCAGTTTAACAGTTTGCTTCTCCGCTGACGTCAGACCAGTTTCACTAAACCAAATCTCACTGATTCTAAATCAATAATCAATCCACATCTGCTTTCAGTTTCAATCATAGAAATCAAAAGCTGGATCGGTGATTCTCCCAGACGCTGCAGCTAGCTTAGCATTAGCCTGCAGCGTTAGTGAGGAGGGTTCACTCTGGACACATTTCTCTCTCCTGTAGTTTGTTGTTGAATCACTGAAAGCTGCTGATTGTTGATTGTTTTGCTGAATATCATTTGAACCAGGAGAAAGTCCAGCTGTTGTTATAAAATAGATTTTTAAAGAGTTCGTCAGGACATAAAACCAACTGGCTGAAAGACGAGCTGAGGAAACTGGACACGTCGAGACTTCTGTCTTTTATCTGTTGTAATCTGAAAATATATAATTCTACATCTTAGATTCAGAAATATAGAAACTAGTGAATCATGTCTGGTTGTGTTTCACCATTTCAGGTAAATCAATAATCTATAATCAATCAAAGCTCTGCTTATGAAATACTGAACTTAAAATCTATTTGATAAAGTAACTCTGGAGTTTTTCACCCGTCAGATTCCCTGAACAATTTATTCTATCAGAATATAAATCTGTCTTATAAATCATCTTGATCAATATTCATTTTTCTTTCTGATGAAAAACACATTTAAAGATGAAACATTCAAATGTTTAAAGAATAGTTGCATCATTACCCATGATTCATTCTGGCACATCATTTTTTACAGCGGCGTGGCGGTGATTTTTACACAAAGTGTTGTCTGGACATTACCCAGAATGCAACGCGGTTACTGATGAATACAAAAACATTCGTCATGTTCTGCTGGTGAGAGAAACGTTAGCTTGACTTTAAAGATGTCGCACTCGAAGCTTTTCACTAGAAAATGGCTTATTTTTCTTCATCGCGCTCTGAAAGACGAACGTCTCGGATCGGTTTTTAAAAAAGATGAAGATGCATCTCTCTTCTTCTGCAGCTCTGAAATCTTTAAGGCTTCGTCGCTCTTTAAACTTTGTACACGATAAAAACACTTCGTCTCTGATAGAAAAATAGAGTCATGCTGTAAAGAGAACAGTCGAACACGATGGCTTGGTGCTGCGTTTACATCACGGCTGAGGCTCGGAAATCACAGCGCCAGGAGCTGGTCTGAGGCTGAACCGGTGAGTCGACACGTCTGCAGGCTGCCGGGTCACATGTTCCGATCAACGTCTCCGGACTCAGAGAGTTCTGGGCTGAACAGATTTAAAGAACCGGGTCTGGGTTCTGACAGCTGCTTCCAGGTGGATTAAACACCTGAAGTCATCGACTCCATCGGCTGCTTGATTATTACAGCTGCTGATAACTAACAGTCAGACTGACAGCTGCAGATCTGATGAAACGCTACAGAACCCGACCTTCACTTTCAAATCAATCAACCGTCTCAATCTGACTGATCGTCGTCAAGTCAGGCGACAAAAAGTGTGACGTGAGATAAACTCACAACTTCACTGGATTAAAGCTGCAGTGTGACCAGTTCAGCTCCACTCAGCTCCTGTGTGTGTGTGTGTGTGTGTGTGTGTGTGTGTGTGTGTGTGTGTGTGTGTCAGCAGCCTCGTCGTCACACACAGAAGCATAGAAACACAGCGACAGCATCATCACGAGGAGCTTCAGCTCCGCAGCAACAGAAACAACCTGCAGGTCAGCAACAGTCGGGGTCTGGTTACCGTGGCAACCACAAGAGCTCAGCTAGCATCAGAACACAACGACAACAACAACAACAACAACAACAACAACAGCTACAACAGTCGTTTTGTAGAACCGTAGCGTGTCGGTCCACCGACGCTTCAGCCTCACTTTGGATTTTTTTTTGTAAAAACACAAATTTAAAACTTTTGTAGAAAACTGCAGCTGTTTTTTGGCGTTTCTGCAGATTCTGATGTTGCCACAAGTTTCCTTCAGATCAGTTTCCTTTATTCCTTTAGTCGGATATATTCAAATCTCTCAGGTCAGAATGTGCAGACTCGTGCCGACGGGAGGAGACAGACGAAGCTTTTATCAATTAAGCTCCCATGAGGGAAACAGGAAGGGGCGGGGCTTCAGCTCTCTACACACTTCAAAGGATTTCTACATTTTTGGACTCATCAGCAGCACAGAGTCGAACATATCACGTGCAAGTGAATCCACACAGGTGGTGTCCAGGTGGTCTACGTCAGGAGGTGGAGTCACTTCGTCATCAGGGAAGTGGATCAGTTCTAACAGCTCGCAGCTTTTTCCATAAATGTGCCGTTAGGTCAGAATAAAGCGGTGAGGGAGGTAAGAGTCAAAGTCTTGTGTCTGAACGAGTCGGTCTGAGCCGCAGCGGCTGAACGAGTCGGTCTGAGCCGCGGCGGCTGAACGAGTCGGTCTGAGCCGCAGCGGCCGAACGAGTCGGTCCGAGCCGCGCGGCTGAACCGAGTCGGTCCGAGCCGCGGCGGCTGAACGTGTCGGTCCGAGCCGCGGCGGCCGAACGTGTCGGTCCGAGCCGCGGCGGCCGAACGAGTCGGTCCGAGCCGCGGCGGCCGAATCGAGTCGGTCCGAGCCGCGGCGGCCGAACGAGTCGGTCCGAGCCGCGGCGGCCGAACGAGTCGGTCCGAGCCGCGGCGGCCGAACGAGTCGGTCCGAGCCGCAGCGGCCGAACGAGTCGGTCCGAGCCGCTGCGGCCGAACGAGTCGGTCCGAGCCGCAGCGGCCGAACGAGTCGGTCCGAGCCGCAGCGGCCGAACGAGTCGGTCCGAGCCGCTGCAGCTGAACGAGTCGGTCTGAGCTGCAGCAGCTGAACGAGTCGGTCTGAGCTGCAGCAGCTGAACGAGTCGGTCTGAGCTGCAGCAGCCGAACGAGTCGGTCCGAGCCGCAGCAGCTGAACGAGTCGGTCTGAGCCGCAGCAGCTGAACGAGTCGGTCTGAGCTGCAGCGGCTGAACGAGTCGGTCTGAGCTGCAGTCGTACAGTAAAGTGACAGACTGAAAATGAACTTGTGGCAGCATCAGTGCAGATTTACAACACCGTGAATCCGAGGCTGTGAGGAACAAAATGCAGAAAAACAATCATTGATCAAAGCTGCTCAACAAAGACCTACAGCACGTCTGGAATGGATGTCGACAGTAAAATGATACGCAGTTATTAATAAAACAAACACCTCCATCAACCGTTTGAGCCGAAGGAATGTGACTCCGTCCTCGTTAAAACCTCTGAATGAGACGGACGTCCTCCTCTGCTCTCCTGCAGAGTCGCTTCCGTTCAGCTCGGATGGAAAACGTCTTCAAAGACTCTTCTAGAAAATATACAATCTGTCACATAAAGACACTTTAATAGACAAAGTCCTTGGCTGTGTAAAAACTCCCACTCAGGGATGAAACTCTGAGCACCTGCAGCTCAGATCCATCATCTTCATCATCATCATCATCATCATTATCCCTCCTCTGCGATTGGTCAGGTTAAATGATGCGGAGGAGGCCATGCATAACTGGAGAAAGATGGCGGCCAATAAGAGCGCAGCCTTAAAGTGGTTTCAGACATCGAGTCAGTTTATAAAATGTTCATCTGGGAGTGATAAAATCGAGCTCAGCGACCACCAGAGAAGAGACGCTGCTCTGAAACCAGCAAACGGAAATAAATAACCACTTTTAAAAAACAGACGACAGCGAGTGAACAGACGCAGCCACAAAGATCGAAGGTAAATCTGCGTCTCTGCTTCCTCAGACGACCTCGTGAAAATGAACGAGGCTCAAACCTTCAGATCAAAACCTCTTTGTTCCCTTTAAAATGTCTCTCCTGTTTGATCCGACACAAACCGACCGGAAACGTCGTCTGATCAGCCTTCAGCTCGTCGATCGATGAGCCGATCGACAGGAAATCAGTTCTGATACTAAATCAATGTTTCATTTCTCCAATAAAAGTCAAACGTGATCTGGTTCCAGTTTTTCTTGTTATGATTAGAAAGTGAAGCTGCTGGTTGTTACTGACCAACAGCTGAAAACAGTCTTTACAGTAAAGCTGCAGCCCTCAGGAGCAGAAGAAGAAGAAGAGAAGATCCCTCCACCTCGTCTTCCTTAAATGTGATTCCTCCAGATGTGTTTAAGTCTCGAGGACTCTCCCGTTTCACCGCGACCTCTCGTCATAGAGTCTGAGTGCTGCAACAAAGAAATGAGGGAGGATGAAGCCCAGACATCCACCTGCACCTTTAAAATATCAGCGAGGCGTTCGGAGGCTCCGGCGCCTCCAGCGTTCCCCAGACGGGACTTCTGTCCGGTTTGGACGATGAATCTCCAGCTGTGAATAATTCCAGTAATCAAAGGTCCCATGAACCATCAAACTCCCAGTCTGACCAACGGCGCCCCAAAAACTACGTGGCTCCTGGTTTGAGAGGAGAGTTTCAGAGTGGGTCCAGGTCCGGTGCTGCTCCGACCCTGCGGGAGGCGAGGCGGGTTCTGACCCAGTGAGGAGCTGTGAGAGGCAGCAGGGGGCTCAGGGCTTCTGGGGGCCGGGGGACAGAACCACGGGGGTGGAGAGGCCGTCCACGCTCAGAGCCGGGATGTGGATCTGATTACTGCCGTTAGAAGGAAACTGAGGAGCGACAGAGAGAAACACCGATCAGCTGACAGGATGGAAAAGCTTCAACACAGTTCAAACAGAAAACACTGAAGGTTTTACTCTTTAAATGTCTGCAGTCAGTATTAACTCTAACACAGAACAGTTTTAATGACATTAGAATCATTCTTCTTGGAGAATCTGCACTTAAAATAGGTTGAAAGTCATTTTGTTTCAGCTCTGAAGCTTCATGCAGCCGATCTGATCTGATCTGAGGCCTCGGACAGTCATCAGATCAGTGCAGTCGATGTGTTCGTCTGTGGAGCTCCTCATCCTGCTCAAACTGTCATCTGGTTTGTATTTTTAACATCATATATAAAGACAAACATCAGATTAACATTATAGCAGCTAAACTCCATCTGGTCCCTGGTTCCTCCAGTGGAACATGTTTGGTTCCTCTAAAGGTTCCTGATCCACTGAAACACCTCAAATATCTGTTTTATACCTGCATTACTCAGCTGCACCAGAGGGGGGCGCCAAAGTGTCTCTCACACACACACACACACACACACACACACACACACACTATATTAAACTATATTAAATTGTATCAAACTATTATTTTCGTTGATATTTTGTCCTTTATTTGGTTTCACATCTTCACAGCCAATCATGACTCATCGTTAGTTGTGACCTCACATAGAGGGAACCAAACACACTGAACGTGGGAACAACGTGTTGAGTTTGAGAAACATTCTTTTAAACAAAAGGGTGTTTCAGGGAAATATATTCACTGAATTGTTTCTGTTATTTTAACTGGAAGAGTCTGAAACAAACAAAGCAGCTCGAGGCAAGATGTTCATCTTTACCGACTCAATCCGTGACTCAAAACTTAATACTGGGATTAAACTCCACCTCCTTCATCTTCTGCTTCAACAGAAGCGATGCTCAGATCCTCAGGTGTGATTTAAGCTGAACAACACGACTCTACCTGCAGCCTCGCTCTGATCACCAGCTGATGTGACGTCAGGCTGCGTTTCTCCAAAACTTCAGTCTGTCTCAACTGTTCAGCGCAGAGAAACAGACCGACCTCATTGAAATGAACGGGACAACCTGCTTTTTCCAACGATCTAATGTGAGTTCACTCGCTGCGCTGCGACACGCTGTGTGTGTTTCCCTCGTGGCGTGACGCTGGGGGCGTGGCTAAATCCTCGATTCCACCTTCTCGAAGGTCAAGATCGTGACGTCATTTCAATTGATCTCCAACTGACAAACGAGGCTATGACGCTGCAACATTAACTCTTCTCTACACTGCTCAGAAAATACAGCACAACTTAATATAAGTTAAATATCAGTGTTGATAAAATCATTTGTTCATGTTTCTACCTTCAGAAATGTTTTAGATCAACGTGTTGATTTCTTATTTAGTGACATTTGATGAAGAAATATCAGATTTCTAACCATTTTAATATATGTAATATAATATATTTTAATTTATGATGGAAGTTCAATACTTTATCATTTATTATTGTTTACTGACTGAAAAACATTTTAGCTTACGATGAACAGATTCCAGTAATGCGGAGCACTTAAAGTACTGAATGACATCACAAGCAGAAATCTCAGAGCATCCAGCGTGTTCATGTCGTGTTTTAATGTGTCTGTTTGATCCTGTAAAGATCTTTAATGTGTCGTTCTGTTTTATAAAAACACATAAAAGTAAACGATGTGAAAACAGACAGCAGCAGAAAATGTTGTTTACGATTTGAGTGAAGTGAACCTTTAATAATGATCCAGTACCAGCTAACAGATGGAGCAGAACCTGAGCCAGAACCCTGCAGAGACACCAGCTCTGTGTGTGTGTGTGTGTGTGTGTGTGTGTGTGTCTGTGTGTGTGTGTGTGTGTCTCTGTGTGTGTGTGTGTGTGTCTCTGGGTGTGTGTGTGTGTGTGTGTGTGTGTGTGTGTGTGTGTCTCTGTGTGCGTGTGTGTGAACCTGTTGGACTGTCAGGTGTCACTGTTCTCGTGTGTGAGGCTGTTGCTCGTTGCACAGATGCAGAGACTCGTGTGTGAAGGTGAAAGTGAAGCTGAAGGTGGAGCTGAAGGTGGAGCTGAAGGTGGAGCTGAAGGTGGAGCTGAAGGTGGAGCTGAAGGTGACGCTCGCCTGTTTGCTCTCTGTGGTTTCACTCAGAGCCTCAACATGTTGGCAGCTCTGTGCAGAGTGTGATGTGATGTGAAGCTGTGAACAACCTACAGATTTCACTTTCTATTTAAAGACCAACTCAGCCGCTGTTTCTGCTTTCTGCTCGCAGAGAGTTTCAACTGATTCACATGGATTATGTGTCATATTGGATTTGTGGGAGTCGTTCATACAACTGTCGTGCATTCAGATAAATCCTTTACAGAACATCTATCAGAGGAGAGTGAAAGGACAGAATGAGTCCCAGTAACAGCTGTAACATCAGAACCGACACACAGTCATCATACGGACTCAGGCTGCTTCAACCAAACACTGTGTAGAGCCGCCTCGCTGTCTGTCTGACAGCACAGTGGAGCAGCTCGACAGGTCTGAGAGCTCGACGGGTCTGAGAGTCTCGACGGGTCTGAGAGCTCGACGGGTCTGAGTGCTCGACGGGTCTCAGAGCTCGACGGGTCTCAGAGCTCGACGGGTCTGAGAGCTCGACGGGTCTCAGAGCTCGACAGGTCTCAGAGTCTCGACGGGTCTCAGAGCTCGACAGGTCTCAGAGCTCAGCTGCAGGATCTCCTCCCAGTGCACAGAGCTGGACTCTGCAGCCAGGACCGGCTCACACGGTGCCGGGACCGGCTCACACGGTGCCGGGACCGGCTCACACGGTGCCAGGACCGGCTCACATGGTGCCAGGACCGGCTCACACGGTGCCAGGACCGGCTCACACGGTGCCAGCGTATGCCACAAAGCTTTGATGGCAGCTGCCAGCAGTATCTGAGCTTGTGGCAGCACTGAGAGGAAAACACCTAGAACCAGCCAACACCACATGATAACTAATATCTACAGATCTGTGTGAATAATCCAGAAAGGCCTCTGAAGGAGCTGATGAATCTGAAATATACTGATTTACTGCCTCTACAGTCCCAGTGAGACGACCCGGGACAAGCTGAAGGTGCACAGATGGGCTGGATATCAGTGAAGACAACAACAGAGAGCTGCAGCTGTGGCTGTTTTACTGTCTGTGTGTGTGTGCTGACAGACTGAGCTACATGTGACATGTGACATGTGACATGTGATGCACGGCGCCTCGGTGTTACCTGGAAGGAGAGTTTGGCCGGCGAGCGAGGAGCGATGGGACTGAGCGTGCTCCAGAAGTGGATGGTGGAGGGAAGAGGACTGGGAGTCAACAGGACCGGAGTCTGGACCAACAGAACCACAAGAACCCATCAGAACTCACAGGACTTCTGCTGCTGACAGACAGGCAGGCAGGCAGGCAGGCAGACAGGCAGACAGACAGACAGGCAGACAGACAAGACAGGCAGACAGACAGACAGACAGACAGACAGACAGGCAGACAGACAGACAGACAGACAGACAGGCAGGCAGACAGACAGACAGACAGGCAGACAGACAGACAGACAGACAGACAGACAGACAGACAGACAGACAGACAGACAGACAGACACAGACAGACAGACAGACAGACAGAGAGACAGACAGACAGGTGTTTACCAGAGCGTGGGAGGTGATGACAGTCGGGGTGAGCGTGTTGGTCGCTGATCCAGGAGCCAATAAACTGTTAACAGCTGCGTTCACCTGCAGAGGAAACAGGATGTGATGTCACAGTGTTAATAACTCGTCATCATTAATGGTTAATAATGATTAGCTTCTGGACAGTGAGAGAGCGGAGACCTTATCCAGGGAGAGGCCGGGGGGCAGCGAGGGGGAGGAGGGCAGCTCCAGGCCTCGAGGCTTCTTTGGTTTGGGAGGAACAGTGTCGGACGAGGAGGTGACAGGAGGAGTCGCAGCTGAGGAGGAGACGGCTGCAGGGACGGAGGGATCTGACGGAGACGGACGGAGAGAAGACGAGGTTTCAAGTGACAGAGACTGATTTAGTTTTTAATAAATCCCAACAGCTAAAACAGAAATATTCCATCACTGAACTGAGCGCTGAGATCGACTGATCACCTGGTTTTATGTCCTGACAATCTTTAAAAACATATTTTACAGCTTGACTTGAGAAAAAAGTACTGGAAGAATCTCTGAGCAGGTGAGGTCGCTTCCTGTTACCTGTCGGCGTGTCCTTGGCCCCGCCCTCCACGCCGCCCTCCCTGACAGGCTGCTGACCTCCGACCCCGGGGTCCATGCAGGGAGGGGGCGGGCTCTCTGCGATGGTGAGGGGGGACTCTGGTTCTCCCGGGCCACAGATCAGCTGAGGGACCTGGAGGCAGAAACGACACGAGTCATCAGTCTGAACCACGACTCAGCAGAAATCAGGACTCTGTTCCGAACAGATACCAACTGAACACTGAAGACAGCTGTGGAGAATTAACTGTCCAATCAGCAGCTAATCAGCCGGAGCGTCCTGAGACACTTTCACACAAGTCTAATGAACCTCCTGCAGCATTTATACTGGGAAACAAGGGGTTATGGATCAGAGGACAATATCTAATATTCTGATCTGATATTCTGATCAATACAAATGTGGATTTATGTTCTATGAATTAAATCCCAGGTCTCGTTAAAGGTCCAGAAGATAATAAATAAGAAAAATGTCACATGAAATCAGTGACGTGATGTCACCAGGTTTAAAATCACCTCCTCCACCTGCTTCTCCTCCAGAGACACCATCTCCAGCAGCTCCTCCTCTGACGGCAGGTTCTCCTCCTTGATGACGATGGGAGGAGGAGGAGGACGGGCTGGGTGCAAGAACAGAGGGAGGAGGAGTGACAGCTGGAGGAACAGCCGTCATGGCCGCCTGCTGCTGCTGCTGCTGCTGGGGGGGGGGGTTGATGATGACAAAGACAGGTGGGGGGTGAGTCGGGTGAGGGCCGGTGTGGGAGTGAGGGGGGAAGCCAGCCGGGTCGTCCTGCTGTGGCCCCTGAGGGCCCATCGACACGTGGGGGGGAGGGACCGGACTGACCGCACCCCCCACCGGAGCCAGGGGGATGAGGGGGGTGAGGGAGGACGGGTCCCCGACGCTGGTGAGATAGATCTGGGGAGGCTCGTTCAGAGGAGGATTCTGGGAAAGAAAGAGAGAGAAGCTGTTCACACCTTGTTAGTGAGAGAACGAACTGTAACTGGTTCTGTTGGGCCGGTTCTGATTCCACCTTCGCTCCAGATGCTTCTGCTGAAACACAGTCGACTTCTCTCCTTTCAAAGCTTTAACATGTGTGTGTGAGTGCGTGCGTGTGTGTGTGTGTGTGTGTGTGTGTGTGTGTGTGCGTGTGTCAGAGACAGAGTTTCACAGAGTTTATAAAGTGTCTCCGACTCAACAACTCACTAAACCGACACGTGTTGAGGGAGTCTGGGCTCAGACGCTGACCTGTGATTGGCTGGCTGGTATCTGGGGGCTGAGCGATGGAGTCGGACACGGAGACGGCTGAGTGACGATCACCTGGAGAGCTGAGTCAACAGCGCCACCTACTGATGGAGAGGATTTAGACTCTGCTAATACACAGACCTGAGGAAGAGGAGGAGGAGGAGGAGGAGGAAGACGATGAAGTCGGTCCAGTCGTCAGAGATCAGCCTCGACATGACATGTTGTTTAACTGCGACTCCACACACACACACACACACACACACACACACACACACACACATCTCTCTCTCTCACCTCCCGGGGCGTGCGATCGACCTTGGGGGCGGGGTCTTGTTGCAGCAGCAGCTCGGCTTTGATTGGTCGGGGGCTGGGCGAGGCCTGTAGTGACTGGATGGTGAAGGTGGAGTAGAGGCCGGATTTCATGTAGTCGTTACGGGAGCTTTTCTGAGAGCTGCTGGGTGACGAGCGCTGGGGATCAATACAGAATCAATCAATCAATCAATCGATCACATGAATGTTACTGTCGATATTCCACAGAAATCTACAAAAACAAACAAAGGAAAGGTGAAGTGTACCTGGGGTAAGCCCTTTGACGGACAGGTTGAGGCCACGCCCACAAGGCCTTTTGATTGGCTGCTGGGGTCAGCAGCGTCTCTCCTCTGGCCCTCGTCTCCGTTGCGTACGCCGTCGGGCAGGGAGGGGTCGGGCTGACTCACAAACTTGTAGACGAACTTCTGACCGCTCACCTTCTTGATGATGTTCTGAAAGAGGACAGACAGCAGCAGGTGAGACGAGGCGGCGCTGCGACACGCAGAATACAAACAAACATTGTGTGTTCAGGCTCAGTGTCTGCACACCTGACACACAGGTAGAGCGTGAAACACTGTGGAAACAAAAGGTTTATCATACGACCAGCAGACCTCATTTGTTTAATGTAAATGTCTGTTTGTTTGCTTCTTCTCGTACAGCGATGTGACTGTGATGAAGGCAGAGCCGACAGCTTCCTGCTGTTTGTCTACACTCAGCTGGATTTCAGCTCTTACAGAAGAACATCATCACGTTGCCTCGTGGAGCTCGTGTAACTCAGTCGCTTTACAAAAAAGAAACAGGACATTGTTACTGTCACTGTGGAAATATTAGCTTACAATTAATTACAATTATTAATGTTGTTTTATTCTTTCATGGATAAAAGCAGGAAAAAAAGAGTTGGCAGCTTCTTCTGTGACTGATAAATGTGCATTTGATTCATTTATTCATTTTTTCAATTCTATTCAGTTTATTTCTGGAGGCCGTGTTTATTAATGAATATGACTGTATGTATATATATATATATATATATATATATATAATATGTCAGACGCAGCCAAGAGTCACTTTTTCATCTGTAGTCTCAGTCCAAGTTTAAAACAACAGATCGTCTCATATTGATCACAGCTGCTGAACTGACTCAGCAGATTTCATGTCATGATGAAACTCGACTTCCTCCTCGACTCTGCTCAGTGTGACATCATCATCAGCGGTACCTTGTCGTAGTAGTATCGCAGCGCTCGGCTCAGCTTGTCGTAGTTCATGTTGTGCTTGTTCTTGCGGAGCCCCCACAGACGAGCGACCTCTTCAGCGTCCAGCAGCTTGAACTCTCCGTCTTCACCCGTCCAGGAGATCAGGTGACGCTGCCGCTGGTCCTCCAGCAGGTGGAGCAGGAACTGCCACAGCGTGATGGAGGGGTCCATGGCTGTGGGCGCCGACACACAGAGTTTAGCATCATTTGGAATGTTTCAGCACCGGTGCCGATACCAGATCCATTTATCAACACTTTACTTTGACAGAAAGAGACAAACAAATACTTTTCATCTGTTCTGTGAAATAAACCAAATGTCTCATCTACGTGTCTCATTATGTGTCCAAATAAATACAGTGTGACACGACAGCTGTCATTTAAGTCAGCAACAGACAGACAGACAGACAGACAGGCAGACAGACAGACAGACAGACAGACAGAGAGACAGACAGACAGACAGAGAGACAGACAGGTCATCAGATTAAAAAATAAACCCACCAAACAGATTAAGGTGGTAATCAATAATCACTACTGCATTCAGGCCACCTCACCTGCAACAAAGACACCTGCTAACATCATAAAATTCAAAAAGTTATAAACTGCTGTCACCAGAGACTCTCCTCACTTCTGTGTGAGCAACTGTTCAAATTTAAAAAAGTAGATAAAAAATGTTGTTGGGACAAAATGTGATAAAACCTCTGATTAAAGATGTTCATGTGATGTCACACAGCCGGTGTTGTGAGATAAATTACTGCATTATAATCAGGAAACTGTGAAACTGGGAGTTTTCCTCCATCACTGTGCCGTCAAATCTCTAACTGCTGCATCCCTCGTTAATCATGGTTCTTAGAAAGAAAGCTGGAACCGCTGCATCACTAATCAATTTGAAATAGATAACAATAAAAATCATGTATGTAAAGTCTGAGAAGCCTCAGTGTCCTCTCAGTGTCCTCACGTCTCCGCTGCCAGCTCTCACATAAACACACAACGTCATAAAAAATATGTATGCAAATGTTTTATTGTGCATCGCCGGAAGAAGATGAGCCTTTTGTCTGAACGTGACAGCTTGATGCAGATCTCCTTCATTAAAACAGCAGGTTTATTCATCATGATATAACGTTGGTCTGTGACATCAGAGGGAGCTGAAGAGGATCAGAGCGGAGACTCTCCACACAAGGTTGACATTCAACACATTACAGTGACAGAGACGCCAGTCAGCCATGCAAATGAGCCTCATTACCATTGGCTGACCTGTTACACAACTAACCTATCAAACACCTTGGAAACCATCACCATGGTGAGACCTTTCATCAATGGTAACCAAGGGAGACAGCGGACAAGAGACGTGTATACACAGACAGAGAGAGGCTGTTCAGTGCTGACGGCAGTTTGTCCTGCTGCCCTGCTCAAAGGCACAACTTCTACCGGACGATGAGCCGAGCACATGAACTGTTCGTTAACGGGTCTCACGGCCGACACAGAATCAGCAGCTCGCTGAGATCCAGCCTCCATCTGTGTCCCTGCAGCTCAGCCTCAGCTGGAGACAGAGGCTGCTTTCTCACGCTGATCCTGCAGCCGCAGCCGCAACATCTACAGTTTTAGAAAGGGTTGATGATGTCATCACAGCGTGGAGGCAGAGGGGATGAAGACGCAAACCACTTTCTCCACCAGAGAGGAAGAGCGGGGTTCCCCGACCACTTCCTGTTCCACTGGAGTGCTTCTACTTCCTGTCAAGAGTCAGTCAGCCGATCAGCACAAATCTCCCCTGGGTACTGATACTACTGCTACTGCAGTACTACTGCAGTACTGATACTACTGTTACTGCAGTACTAATACTGCTGTTACTGCAGTACTGATACTACTGTTACTGCAGTACTGACTGCAGTACTGATACTGCAGTACTAATACTACTGTTACTGCAGTACTGATACCACTGTTACTGCAGTACTGATACTACTGTTACTGCAGTACTAATACTACTGTTACTGCAGTACTGATACTACTGTTACTGCAGTACTGATACTACTGTTACTGCAGTACTGATACCACTGTTACTGCAGTACTGATACTACTGTTACTGCAGTACTGATACCACTGTTACTGCAGTACTGATACTACTGTTACTGCAGTACTGATACTACTGTTACTGCAGTACTGATACTACTGTTACTGCAGTACTGATACTACTGCTACTGCAGTACTAATACTACTGTTACTGCAGTACTGATACTACTGTTACTGCAGTACTGATACTACTGTTACTGCAGTACTGATACCACTGTTACTGCAGTACTAATACTACTGTTACTGCAGTACTGATACTACTGTTACTGCAGTACTGATACTACTGTTACTGCAGTACTGATACCACTGTTACTGCAGTACTAATACTACTGTTACTGCAGTACTGATACTACTGTTACTGCAGTACTGATACTACTGTTACTGCAATACTGATACTACTGTTACTGCAGTACTAATACTACTGTTACTGCAGTACTGATACCACTGTTACTGCAGTACTACTGCAGTACTAATACTACTGTTACTGCAGTACTGTTACTGCAGTACTGATACTGCTGATACTGCAGTACTGATACCGCTGTTACTGCAGTACTACTGCAGTACTAATACTACTGTTACTGCAGTACTAATACTACTGTTACTGCAGTACTACTGCAGTACTAATACTACTGTTACTGCAGTACTAATACTACTGTTACTGCAGTACTACTGCAGTACTAATACTACTGTTACTGCAGTACTGATACTACTGTTACTGCAGTACTACTGCAGTACTAATACTACTGTTACTGCAGTACTGATACCACTGTTACTGCAGTACTACTGCAGTACTAATACTACTGTTACTGCAGTACTGATACTACTGTTACTGCAGTACTACTGCAGTACTGATACTACTGTTACTGCAGTACTGATACTACTGTTACTGCAGTACTGATACTACTGTTACTGCAGTACTGATACTACTGTTACTGCAGTACTGATACTACTGTTACTGCAGTACTGATACCACTGTTACTGCAGTACTAATACTACTGTTACTGCAGTACTGATACTACTGTTACTGCAGTACTGATACTACTGTTACTGCAATACTGATACTACTGTTACTGCAGTACTAATACTACTGTTACTGCAGTACTGATACCACTGTTACTGCAGTACTACTGCAGTACTGATACCACTGTTACTGCAGTACTACTGCAGTACTGATACTACTGTTACTGCAGTACTGATACCACTGATACTGCAGTACTGATACCGCTGTTACTGCAGTACTACTGCAGTACTAATACTACTGTTACTGCAGTACTAATACTACTGTTACTGCAGTACTACTGCAGTACTAATACTACTGTTACTGCAGTACTAATACTACTGTTACTGCAGTACTACTGCAGTACTAATACTACTGTTACTGCAGTACTAATACTACTGTTACTGCAGTACTAATACTACTGTTACTGCAGTACTGATACTACTGTTACTGCAGTACTGATACCGCTGTTACTGCAGTACTACTGCAGTACTAATACTACTGTTACTGCAGTACTAATACTACTGTTACTGCAGTACTGATACTACTGATACTGCAGTACTGATACTACTGTTACTGCAGTACTGTTACTGCTGTTAATGCAGTACTGTTACTGCTGTTACTGCAGTACTGTTACTGCAGTACTGATACTGCTGTTACTGCAGTACTGATACCACTGTTACTGCAGTACTAATACTACTGTTACTGCAGTACTGATACCACTGTTACTGCAGTACTGATACCACTGTTACTGCAGTACTAATACTACTGTTACTGCAGTACTGTTACTGCAGTACTGTTACTGCTGTTACTGCAGTACTGATACTGCTGTTACTGCAGTACTGATACTACTGTTACTGCAGTACTGTTACTGCTGTTACTGCAGTACTGTTACTGCTGTTACTGCAGTACCGTTACTGCTGTTACTGCAGTACTGTTACTGCAGTACTGATACCACTGTTACTGCAGTACTGTTACTGCTGTTACTGCAGTACTGTTACTGCAGTACTGTTACTGCTGTTACTGCAGTACTGTTACTGCTGTTACTGCAGTACTGTTACTGCAGTACTGATACCACTGTTACTGCAGTACTGATACTACTGATACCACTGATACTGCAGTACTGATACTGCTGTTACTGCAGTACTGTTACTGCAGTACTGTTACTGCTGTTACTGCAGTACTGTTACTGCTGTTACTGCAGTACTGTTACTGCAGTACTGATACTACTGTTACTGCAGTACTGTTACTGCAGTACTGATACATTCACATCAGAAGCATCAGTGTTGCCGTAACAACATGTGAATATTCCATCACTGCCTTCAACCTGTCTCCATGACAACAATCAACATCAGGTCTGAATGACGACACTGGTGTCCACCTGACACTGAAGACCATCACAATCACACCTTCTGGACCCTGCTGCCACAGAAAAGACACTCAAGAAGATTTAATATTTGGTGTGTGTTCCAGGGTTGAGCGATGTCTACAGTGAAATATTGTGATGGACGCTGACATTGTTGTTTATGAATCTGAGGCAACGTGTCCCTCAGTGTTGTCGTCAGGCAGCAGTTGTTTATCAGCTCTGTACCTGCCGCTGTTTCCCACCATCGCTCTGACATGAGTCTCCAACTGTCTCACCCTGCAGAGGAAACTGTCAGGTCCAGAAGTGTCCTTGTCTCCGCACCACATGTCTGTAACTTCGCTTTGTTCAGCCTCATGTGTATAGAACAACATTAGCCGACTAGCCGAGGAAGCTAAGCTCAGAAAACTGTGTATAAAAACAGCATGACTGAGAGAAACAGCAGCCTGCAGGACAAGAAACACTGCAGCCACAAATGTAACCGAGTCTTCTTGGACCGGCCCAACCCAGTCTGTTCAAACTGCCATGAGACTCTTCACTTCACTGTCTGAACAGTCTTGGCCTCACACCTGGTCCAGGTGTGTCAGTGAGGACTCCGTTTACAACCTGCAAACACACCTGTGGACACATTCTGACATTTACCTGTTTACTGCAGAAGTGTTCTCAGGCTGCAAGTTTCTACACGCTGCTGGCAGCAACATGAAAACAAATCAGATCCAACCAGCGCTCAGCGTCATGATGGTACCTGCTCCAACATCCCACCCGAGCACGCGCACACACACACACACACACACACACACGCACACAGCTGCAGGCCTCAGCAGCTTCCACACACCTGTTGCAACACTGCTGCTGCTTCCCTCCAAACTGCATAGGAACACACACACACACACACACACACAGGTAAACACAGCACTGAGGAGGCTCCAGCAGCAGCGTCTCACCGTTTATCAGCGGGTTTGAATCCATCTTCAGCTCAGTGTCCGTCTCGTGTCAGTGTCCTGTCTCTCCCAGCAGACTCACACCTCCTCCATGCTGCTGTGTTGTTGTGGTTCTGTCTCTCTCTCTCTCTCTCTCTCTGTCTGTCTCTCTGGGTGTATCGGAGCAGGTCTCAGCTGTCAGAGCCGGGCTGAGGAGGCGACGTTCAGCAGCTTCTCCCGCGACCTGCTGGCGTTATGTAACCGCTCGGAGCTGCTGCCGGGCTCCCGTCCCTCCATGCTAACGAAAACACTCCCGACAGCTAACAGTCACACTTCGGTTCGCTCAGCCCGACAAACAACGACCAAAAAACGCACCGAATAAACAGAAAAAGTCCATTTATGTTTTTGGAAATAAAGAGGCTCGTTTCGAGCTGTTAGGTGAACTTACAGCCCGGAGAAGCTGGTGTTCGTGTCTAATAGTTCCGTGTTAGCATTTAAACGTTGCTTATATTCCTGTGGATGTCGATGAGGTGCGCTGGTTTTATTTCCGCTGCATCCTGCTGTCAGCCTCGAAGTGTTGCTAACGCGGACGGGAGCTAACTAGCATGCTAGCTAGCCTGGCTAACGCTGTCGTTTTGGGCGGTTAAATTATGTTCTTCTTCTCTCCTCGGAGGATTAAGGTGGTGTCAGATTAAACACAGAGCTCCCGCTCATGCTAACGACTTTACAAAGTTTCTCCAAGTTCAGCGTTTTCTGGGGGCTGAAGCGGTTAGCCTAGCGTGCTAACTAGCTCTCTTAGCCTAGCCTAGCCTGCTGCTGTGACAGCCCCCCCCACCCCGCCGCCTTCCTCTCGGCTCCTGCTGGTGCGTCAGCCCCCAAACAGCGCTGCTGGCTGCGGACTGGATCACCAGAGTTCCCCGGAACCCGTCCGGACTCCTCCGACACGGAGGGAAAGTAGTTTGTCGGATCCGCCTGGTTGTTCCTCGGCAGCGCGCGGACTGAAGTCTCGGGCTGTAAACACAACATTCATCACTTGTGCGTGTTTCTCCAGTTTGTTCCTGGACGGAGCGACGCCTCCTCAGCGGTCAGGCTAGCAGCCATTCACACGGCCTCACTTCCGGTGGGGGGTTTCAAAATAAAACCAATTTGACTTCATCCGCTGAGGAGGTCACCAGGTGTCTTTCTTTTTATCTGGATATCACTTACACAGCATTTAATAAGTCAGTTTTATTTATCAAACCCAATGTCACCAATCAATAATGTTCGTCACAGGATCTGCTTCAGATCACACAAGGAACAACACTCAAAAACTTTAATGACAAGAAGAGTCGGAGTGGATTTTGTTCTGAGGCAAAACATTATTATGATTTATTAAACATTTTGTGGCACATTCCCTCAGAATAACATCCATGGCACCAGACTGTTCTACAGAGATACATGTGAACAGAAATGACATCTGAACACAAAAATAATGTTTCTTATCTGCAGTGACAGACAAGAAAACATCTCTTTCTTCACTAGTTTTATATTTTGCTGCCTTGTGAACATTTTAAACAAACTGTTTGGACACCTTCTGCTGATGAAGACCTTCTGCTGATGAAGACCATGACATGTTGTTGAAAGTACAGAAAGGAAAAGCTTGAGATTATTAAAACGTAAAGATAAACTTCACATATTTATTCATGAATGTATTTGATAAAGTGAACGATTGTTAATGGATATTATTATATATATTTATGGTTATTATCACCTTACATTATCATGATCACCCTGAACACATTCAGTCTGTGTCAGAGACTGAAAACATGAGATGTGCTCGGTAAGAAATCGACACTAAAGAAAATGTTATTTTTCGTTCTGCTCAGAGTTTCATGATTGATTACAGATTCACCACAGAGGGACGTCCATCACCTGCAGGAGTCCACCTGTCCTCTGAACATTTTCAGAGAGACGCTGTCTCTGTCTCTACATGTAAAGATGTTTGTCTTGTTCACAATGAATAGAAGTCTAAATGTGTAATATTAGAATTGTTCTTTTATTTTGAAGGGAAACCGTTACACTCCTTGAGTTCCGGTGTTTCCTGTGTGTACCTTGACACAGCGCTGTTGTGTGTCTGCAGCAGTGAGGAGGTGAGGTCGCACTGCTCCTTCTGTCTGTTCATCACCAGACTGCTGCCGAGGAGCCGCTGAGCAAAGCATCCAACCAGGAACTGTTTCAGAATAAACTGCTCTGATAACTTGATGTGAGCGTCACATCACGTCCTGTAAAATACTAAAAACTCTGAAGAGTTTGGTTGAACTGAGCACTCACAGCCCCGAGCCTTTAAAGTCCTGAGTGCAGCTGTGAGGTTTCCTCAGCAGTAAAAACAGAGAGGCTGCTGGGAGGTTTCATAGAGAACAAACCAATGAATCCACTCAGCTCAGTGTTTTACATGTCGCTGCTTCTTCACCTGCAGAGCGAACTGAGTGTAAAACCAGCTCATGAAGACGTGACATGTGGCTACAAGGTCAGAAAGTTCAGGGATGAAAAAAATGCACATCTTCTGAAACTTTGACTGAGATGGTCGACTTCACACCACCGATGAGTTCGTTCTTTAGTTTTCAGCTTCTGTGTGAAGCTGCTGCTGCCGGGTAGCTGCTGAGCAAGGCACCGAACCAACAGCTGCTGTGAAGCAGCAACTCTTCTGCAGCAGGACTCAGATCAGCTGCAGTCATTCAGCTGGTGTCACGTTTTCCTTCATGTGTGTGGGAGTCTATTTCAAGAGTCATCTCTCAGCTTCTTTACGCCACTGCCTCTATTTAGCATCCAGTTTCCATGGCAACAGGCTCGGGGATGTTGACTGAGCAGCTCTGAGATCAGCCGAGCTGACGGCTCAACGCTGGCCTTTTATTACTACTTTTATGAAATCTGATCACGTGACATGTTTGAAAACAAACACTGATAATAACAACTGGAAACAACAACACACACGGCCAAAAGTATGTGGACAGCTGAAGCTGCAGGATGTGATGCAGCCTCCAGTCTGACCGTGTTCAGTCTGCTGCATGAAATGTTCTGAAACACTTCTGTGAACTCTTATCGTGTTAAACTGTCACGACGATGAACTCAACATGCGACTCTGAACGTGTGTCTTTTACTTTTAACTGTGAACATCACTTGTCTCTGTGTGACTGACGATTAAAACAATCCAGTCCTTTTTAATTCTATCACATCATCTTCATCATCTCTTCACTGAGCAGCTCCGACCAGAACAGGACCAATCCAGCTGGACACAGAATTTTTTATTTTTTATTGTCAGGTTTGGTAAAAGTCAGACAGAAAGATTGTAAGTTCATCAGAACAGGTGAAACAACAAACCACCAGTCCTGCTAAGCGAGGCTAACCTTCAGGTGCTGCTGCTCTCTTCACACACCTGATCTGACTCCAGATGTTTCCTTGTAGTCACATAGTTACTGATCATGTTTGCAGGGATGCGTGAATGTAATAGATTACTTTGATACTGAGGAAAATTAAAAACATGGTTCTCAGAGGAATTCTGAATCGTCATTTTTGTTTATCAGAGATCAGAGATAATGATGTCATCAGAGTGACATCACACTAAATCACATCAACATGTGTTCCATGTCCTCACTCAGTCAGGAGGGAGAGGAGGAAGAGGAGGAGAGGAGGGAGAGGAGGAGGAGGAGGAGGGAGAGGGAGGAGGAGGAGGAGGAGGAGAAGGAGGAAGAGGAGGAGGGAGAGGAGGAAGAGGAGGAGGGAGAGGAGGAAGAGGAGGAGGAGGAGGAGGAGGAGGAGGAGGAGAAGGAGGAAGAGGAGGAGGAGGAGGAGGAGGAGGAGGAGGAAGAGGAGGAGACTAGAGTCACATTTTAGACTCTAATTCACCTCCTGCTGTATCTTCAGCTCTGCAGCGCCCCCCTGAGGACACTTCAGTTTTGTCCTGCTGATCATCCTGGAGTTGAAATGAACTTGATCTTCCTGAGACGTTTGTCTGAACGGAGCTTCAGTCTTTGTCCTCGGAGCTTCATCACACACATCTCAGTCACGTCCACGTCCAACAGGTCGAGGATTTAAATGTCCGTCCCGATCTGAAGTGTCCACTGATCGTCCAACATGTGGAAAAGTCTAGAAGACTTCTCTTCTTCTTCCCTCTGGCAGGTCTGACAGTCCCTGCAGCTCCCGCAGACCCTGAGGAGGAGAAGAAGAAGACAGCAGCCAATCAGACGTCTTATCTGCAGAGTGAGACAGAAAACACTCCGACAGACGTGTTTCTAAAGCGTATAGCTGGCAGTTATCTGATCATATATGAGTAATATTCTTGATACATTGGTTTAACATTAACTAGAGGAGCAGCGTGGAGGCAGAATCAGGATCCTTCTCATTCCAGAACCTGCTGACTTTTCACAATAAAATACCCAAATTCTTTTTGTCCTTTTTCAATGTTTCACTCTCTTCTGACACCTCACACAAGGTCTGGAGCACACACGACACAACACAACACAACACAACACAACAGGACTACAGATCAAATATTAATATGGCTCAAAATGTAAATTGTCCAGAAAATAAAGATGGCGAGAAAGATACTGTGAACAAAGAGACGAGGTCAACAGAAGAAGTTTAAAATCCCCTAATAACTGACAGGAGAACAGAGGATTAATCAAGAAGGATGACTGGCTGCAGCTTTTCACAATAAAACAAACTGATAACAAGTAAAAATGTAAAACGTGTGTGTGTGTGTGTGTGTGTGTGTGTGTGTGTGTGTGTGTGTGTGTGTGCGGACTGAACTGACCTCCAGCACCATGCGGATGTTGGCTTTAATCTTAGCCGAGTCTTTGGTGAGCTGCTCCGTGAAGCTGAAAACACACGATGTTAGCATGGTTAGCATGGTTAGCATGTCTCACTCACAACAATCATCAGAGCTAGCATTCAGCTAACATATAACTGCAACTCTAATGACGTCATCAGGAATTTATCTGCGTCTTTCCTGAAATGAACTTTATTTAAACTCCAGTGGAGCAGCGCAGATCTGACGTCAGTGGACAGGCAGCGCACATATAAAACCACAGAAGAAGAAGGTGACAGCATCCTGTGAGGATGAACTCACGCAGTCAGCTGACTCGTCTTCTTCTCAATGAATCTCAGAGCTTCATCGTGATTCATCTCCACGAAGAAACCATAACCGACCGCCACGAAGATCATGGACGAGTCCTCGCTAACAGAAGAGAGAGAGAGAAGAAGAGAGGGAGAGAGAGAGAAGAGAAGAAGAGAAGAAGAGAGGGAGAGAGAGAAAGAGAGGGAGAGAAGAAGAGAGGGAGGTGTTAAACAGGCTCCTTTAAGGTTTCTCTACATCACATACTGTGTCTGATCAGTATCAACAGAGTCAATCAGAGTTATTGATCAGCAGCTTACACTTCAGCCTGGACATAGAAGTTACAGCCGAGATCAACATCTGCCTTCAGCTTCTGAGAGCCCGCCTCCTGCAGGAAGTCACACATTATCATTATGATGATGTCAATGAGTCATTTCTTCTTCTATGACTAAAATATCTGTTCAACTGTCAGAACTGTGGAACAGAGAAGAGATACGTCCTCATTTATACCAAATACAGACACTCTGTGTGTGTGTGTGTGTGTGTGTGTGTGTGTGTGTGTGTCTGTGTGTGTGTGTCTGTGAGTGTGTGTGTGTGTGTGTGTGTGTGTGTGTGTGTGTGTGTGTGTGTCTGTGAGTGTGTGTGTGTGTGTGTGTGTGTGTGTCTGTGAGTGTGTGTGTGTGTGTGTGTGTGTGTGTGTGTGTGTGTGTGTCTGTGAGTGTGTGTGTGTGTGTGTGTGTGTCTGTGATGTGTGTGTGTGTGTGTGTGTGTGTGTGTGTCTGTGTGTGTGTGTCTGTGAGTGTGTGTGTGTGTGTGTGTGTGTGTGTGTGTGTGTCTGTGTGTGTGTGTGTGTGTGTGTGTGTGTGTGTGTGTGTGTGTGTGTGTGTACCTGCAGGCTCAGGATGGTGTTCTTCAGCTGCAGGTACTGGGAGATCTTCTCATAGACGGAGTCTCTGTGCTCCAACACCTTCCTGAGAAACACACAAACTCAAACTTCACATCATCATAAACTTTATTAACAAAGCCACAAAGTAACAGGACTGAAAACATTAAAACATTACAAATTAAATATTTCTTAAAAGGCGTAAAATATCAAACTCGAATCTGAAACTCACTCATTCACTCTCGTTATATTGTTTTTAATCCTGCAGCTTCTACAAGCTCGAGATTTATTAAAATGTCACCAACAAGACTGAAGACTACTAAAGCAAAGTAGTTGAGTAAATGTACTTAGTTACTGTAACAGCGTGCTGACGTCACTTTGTGTCTTACTGTAAGTCTCTCTTCAGAACTTCGTTGATGAAGTGCTCATACTGCAGAACCTTCTCATCCACGTTAGCATTAGCATTAGCATTAGCAGGTTGAGACATCTTCACTGTTTTCTCTTTTGATCCAAACTTCCGCTGGTGATGACGACACACTGCACCGACACGCGCCCCGCTGAGAGTCTGACGCAGTTAACGGGACCGGTTCTGGGTCATTATTGATCCTGTCAGCACAATGTCGCCTCATGTAAACACCGATCAACAGCGGATGTGGATTCCCTGTTAACATTTACTTCCGGGTTTCAAAATAAAAGCCACTAACATCGGAGCCACAGAATTACAGTAAATAGAAAATAAATGTAAAGAAACTGTCAGCGGCGCCGTTACTCACATTTTGTTTAAGTAAAAGTGGCGACACAGATTAGTAAATGTTTAACTTCTTTATCTGAGTAAAGACAGTTTGTGTCTTGTATACCGGATGGTCCCACAGACGAGTCTCGTGACGTCATCGTAAACAAACATGGCGGACCGCTGGCGGCTCCGTAGCTAGCCCGTTTAACACAAGTGTTTATTTATAACTGTCCTGCGGGCGAAGAAATATGTAATTATAATATTTTGAAAAGAACGTAACTCCACGTCTCTGTGGTTTGTGTCGGACACACTTGGCGCGAGTCGTGACAGAGCTTGTTGAATATGAATTGTAGGTTACCAAGGCAACACCAAGACGTTAGCAAACAGTTAGCTAGCCGTTAGCTCGTAGCGGACGCTGTCGTTGTTTCCTGGCTAACAGGTTGTTTCTTTGTTGTTTCTCCACACGCCGAATCCAAGTACACTATTACCAATTTTAAAGTACTTGAAGTATTTTTAAGTAACTGTTTATATTACTGGGTAGAAAAGCGCAACATCCTTCAACTGCTGGATTTGTTAACCGAGTTCGGTTTTTCCTTCAGTTTCTTTGCGTTTCTGCGGGTCACCTGGACGCTCAGCTGTGACGGAGAGAGGTGGTTTAAAACAGACACAGTTTTATCATTAGAGAGCAAACCTCTGTCATGTTTTGTGTCAGGAATTCAGAAAATAGACTTAATAGACACCTGAGAAATATCTCTGTCTGTATATTTCTGTCTATAGTAAAGAATAATTAAACTACAACAGGTCTTACATTAATTTAAATCAAATCACAGAGAGAGAACTTACATCCAGTTTAAATGAGGACATATGATCAGACAATAAGACCTGAGGTCTGACACTCTCAGCTGGACAGCTTCACAGCCGGACGGTTCAGCTCTCAGACCAGGTCCAGGGTGATGCTGTGGCGGTGAGGACATGGAGCAGTACAGTATTCTGGGTCGGATCGGAGAAGGAGCTCATGGCATTGTCTTCAAGGCCAAACACATCGAGGTAACCCTGCTGCTCAACAACAACCAGCATTAACTCTTCATTATTTTTGTCTACAGCTGAGAGGATTAAAATGACCTGATCACTGAATCATCACCTCCAAATATACCAGAACACTGTCTGGCTCCAGCTTCTGGAATGTGAGACATTGATAAGATTTAAACATTTAGGTGGATTTTGGACTCTTGGTCAGATTCAGACCTGGGAAATAATACTGAGCAGTTTTCATGACGTTGTCACAGTTTATAAAATAAAGAGTCGTGTAGCCGATCCTGCCGCCTGGAACTCAAACACAACAGTGACACTCTTATTGTGAAGGTCAGAGGTTTCATCTCTGCCATGATCACAGCTGACCTGACTGAGTGCTCCTCCAGATAATTTCCCTCTTTCAGGTAATTCATCTGCCCACATGTCCTACTGATTATTGATACTGATGTTATTGATTATTGTCTGTCAGACAGGAGAGACGGTGGCTCTGAAGAAAGTGGCTCTGAGGAGGCTGGAGGATGGCATCCCCAACCAGGCTCTGAGGGAGATCAAGGCCCTGCAGGAGATCGAGGACAACCAACATGTGAGTATGAGAGGAGGCCATGTCAGGTCAGAGGTCAGAGGTCAGCCTCACACTCCTCCTCATCCTCCTCCTGCTCTTCATCAGGTGGTGAAGCTGAAGGACGTCTTCCCTCATGGTACAGGCTTCGTCCTGGTCTTTGACTTCATGCTCTCTGACCTTTCTGAGGTCATCAGGAACTCTCAGCGACCCCTGACCCCGGCTCAGGTCAAAGGTTACATGATGATGCTGCTGAAGGGTGTGGCCTTCCTGCATCACAACAACATCATGCACCGGGTGAGTTCACTCTCTCACTTCATCGTCATCACGTCTTCTGACTCATGTTGCGTCTCAAAGTGCATTGTGGGATTGTCAGGGACCCTTCTTCTCTCCCATCTTGTGGATGTTCAGGCTGCGTTCAGATCAGACATTCAGACAAGCGGAGGACAGTGAAAACACATCTTCACTGCAGGACGCCACACGTTTTCACTTCAGTGCTGTCAACTGCATTCTCGTTAATTATGACCTGCTGAACATGAGATGGAGAATGAGTTTCTGGCGTGTGTGTGTGTGTGTGTGTGTGTGTGTGTGTGTGTGTGTGTGTGTAGGACCTGAAGCCAGCGAACCTCCTCATCAGCTCCTCGGGTCATTTGAAGATTGCAGACTTCGGTTTGGCCAGATTGTTCAGTGACCAGGGAGACAGACTGTACAGCCACCAGGTGGCCACCAGGTATTATTATTATTATTATTATTGCTATTATTATTATTACTATTATTATTACTGTTATTATTATTATTATAAAACGTCTAAATGTTTGGTTGGAGGAAGTTCAGACTTCACACTGTTTCTCCTCATAGTTCAGATTCTTTTATATTTTTGGTGATTAGTTCTTCTGTGGTGATATTAAACCACAGAGCCGACTGAGTCAGACGGATCTCATCACACTGAGCTACACGTCTTTTATCACTGTGAACCTGCACAGCGAGGCGACTGACACCAGCGTCTCCAGGGTCAGTTTGTTCTGACTGACTCTGTCCGACAGAAAACAGTGGACAGCTCGTTGTTTCCTGCTTCGATGACGTGCTGACAGCTGCCTCACTGACATGTGTTCACCTCACTGTCTCCTCCTGGAGAACATACGTGTTAGTTCACAGCATTTAATGTCACGTTCTGGCTCTAGTCCTGTAGTAATATTGTGTAGTACAGGTACTCAGTGTGTGTGTGTGTGTGTGTGTGTGTGTGTTCAGGTGGTACAGAGCTCCTGAGCTGCTGTACGGAGCCAGAAAGTACGATGAGGGAGTCGACCTGTGGTGAGAAAACTACAACTACTCATCTTAATCCTGAAAATAGTGTTCCAATGATTAAAGTACTGACATGACAGCGTATTTATTGTTCACACTGGACGGGCTCAGAGGACTGGTCCTTTAATCCGTTCTGTCTGTTCAGTGAATAATGTGCAGAGCTCAGAGCTGAGCAGCAGGGGGCAGCAGCCTGACGTGTGTGTGTGTGTGTGTGTGTGTGTGTGTGTGTGTGTGTGTGTGTTTCAGGGCGGTGGGCTGTATTTTCGGGGAGCTGTTGAACTCGTCCCCTCTGTTTCCCGGAGAGAACGACATCGAGCAGCTCTGCTGCGTCCTCAGAGTTTTGGGGACGCCGACACAGGACAGCTGGCCTGTAAGACTCAACACACCTCCTCTGACCTTTACAGGAACAACTGAGCGTCTCCTGCAGGACTCTTCTTAATATCTGTTCTTAGAAGTGTTTCCTGCTGCTGGAGAGTCTCAGCTTATCTGAACATTGTCTGAATATAAAGTCAGTAATGGACCCGGGCTCCAGAACAGAACTGTCCTTCTGTCAGTCAGTGTGAAGAAGCTCTGACCTGCAGCCTCAGACTGAGACAGGAAATAAGATAAAATCAAATAAAATCAAATCAATTTTATTTATGTAGCCCAAAATCACAATCACATTGCCTCGATGGGCTTTACAATCTGTACAGTGAACGACATCCTCTGTCCTTAGACCCTCGATCGAGTGAGGAAAAACTTGCCATGATCATTTCATATCAACATGTTTGGAGGTTTCAGTCGCTCGCTCACACTGAATCCTCCTCCGTCACTCAGCCTCGGTGTCCATGTTCTCCGTGTCTCTGCAGGAGATCGTCGAGCTGCCGGACTACAATAAAATCACCTTTAAGGAGAATCCAGCGATCCCATTGGAGGAGATCGTCCCCGACACGTCCCCTCAGGCCGTCGACCTGCTCTACAAGTTCCTGGTGTATCCGTCCAAACAGCGCTGCTCGGCCCGACAGGTGGGACGCAGGAAGTGGAGCTCAGTGTGTCTGTTGTTTGTTAACTGAACGTTGTTGTTTCATCTGAAGACGACACAATGTCAGAGATCTGATGGATTTATTGATTAATGAAGGAATCACAGAATATTGACCTTTACTTCAGTAATGAAATGAAAAGTTTGCTGTGTTCTGAAGCTCAGCCTGTTCAGTCTGAATGCTTACGGATCAATGGATGGCTGTATTGATTGATGATTGGGTGTCTCCTGCAGGCTCTCCTCCATCCCTACTTCTTCTCCTCTCCTCTTCCTGCTCACCACTCCGAGCTGCCCATCCCTCAGAGGGGGGGCCGGCCCCCCCGCCAGCGCCTGCAGGCTCCTCCCACTGACTTCTCGCTGGACCTGCCCCTGCAGAAGAGCGTGGTAGACCCTGCGCTGCTGCAGGGACACGCCTCCTGCCTCTGACGGAACAACCAATCATCTTTCTCCTGCAGTTATAAACACAAACAGTCTGTCGGTTTGTTTTTGTCTTCACGCCTTCTGAGGACGTCTTCGCTTGTCCTCATGTCTCCTGTTGCTCTTTGCTCACTTACTCTGTTTGTTCACTGCAGGAAGAAAATACAACATGAACTGAGGAATAAAACAAATGTTTGTACCTGCTGAACAAAGATGCTCGTCATCATGTGTCTGAGTGACCTCGCTGTGGTTCCTGTCGTCAGTGTTTATCACTCTGTTGTGTTCGAGAGCTGAAATCACACAGTGCAAATACTCTGTTACAAGAAAATCTCTGAGTATCAGCTGCAAAATGTACTTAAAGGTCCTCAAGTAGATTTCTGAGTCTCATTCTGGGACGCTCGCCGCCCAGAATGAGACTCAGGAATCATCTTTTCTTACACAAAGGAACTTTAAGCTATTAAAAGTAAAAGTACTTTATACTAAGTTAACACTGTTAGCTCAGCAGCTGCATGAAGACTTCATGTTAATAAAGCTGTAAATCTGCTCTCAGATCAGTTAGTGATGTGATGTTCTCTGCTGCAGACTGTGATCACAGCAGACGAGCTGGATGGAGACATCTGATGTTTAAATCAAGGAGAGGAGGACTTTATATCATCAGGAGGAGGAGAGGAGGACTTTATATCATCAGGAGGAGGAGAGGAGGACTTTATATCATCAGGAGGAGAGAGGAGGACTTTATATCATCAGGAGGAGAGGAGGACTTTATATCATCAGGAGGAGGAGAGGAGGACTTTATATCATCAGGAGGAGGAGAGGAGGACTTTATATCATCAGGAGGAGGAGAGGAGGACTTTATATCATCAGGAGGAGGAGAGGAGGACTTTATATTAACTCAAACTTATTTAAAAACTAAAAAACTGTTGAGGTGATATTTTACAGATATGTGACTCAGACTGTGGCTCCGCCCACTTCCTGTCTGTCAGCTCGGAGCAGACAGACAGGCAGCAGCAGCTCAGTGAGCAGCAGCTTCTCTCTCAGCTCACCTGTCTGTCACCTGGATCTCCTCCACAGCTCTGAAGGAACAAACTGATCCATCTGGAAACCTTCTCCTGGACTGGACGTGACGTCGTCAGAGGTGGGTTCATCTTTTATCTCCTACTTAACTTATTTGTGCTTATTTTCATGTCATGCTGTTTTGTTCTCCTCCACCAAACTCCAGAGGGAAACACTGAGTCTTTACTCGACTACATGATCAGGAAGCTCAGTTACTTTACAGATGTTGTGTGTCAGCGTGATCAGTTTATGACAGTTGATCAGCTGATGTTCTGCCGGGTGGATCGTTTGGTCATCAGCTCCTCTGGTCGACTCCTCACTCATCGTTCTGTTTGAGACATAATCAGCTGATAACATGATTTTTTATAGATATTGTGATAATATTGATCATTTAATCATCTGGTGATGATAATCGTGTGGTGATCATCTGACATCATGATGAAACAGTACAGTCAACAACATGAACTCCTCCACAACATTCACATGTTCAGACGAGAGCGAATCAGCAGTCACATTAAAATAATCAATACATGATCAATAATCAAGTTCTGCATAATGAGTACACCTCTTAATACTTGAGTACAGTTTGCAGTGTCGTACTCGAGTAAAAGTAAAGATATGGTGTTGAAATATAACTTCAGTAGAAGTGACACATATGAAAAAGTCTTCAAGTATCTGATGTTAAATCTGCTCAAGTATCAATATCTGATAATCAGATCTGATGTTCCACGATGTTCTCTGATGATCAGAATCTGTTTTTTATCTGAATGATGATAAAAATCAAATACATTTAAAAATGTTGTACTTTAGCTCTGATGGAGGATGTAAAGTAACTAGTAACTAAAGTTATCAAACATGTAGCAGAGAGGAAGTAAAGTACATAAACCTCAAAATGTACTTAAATTCTGACTGGTGAGCATCTTCACCTCCAGCAGCTCACATATCTGTAAATTCAAACTGTTTTATTCGAATGCAAATAAACAGTCAGCGTCAGCAGGTCCTTTATTCAGCCCTGAGTAACGTCTGCAGGCGTCCTCACAAGCTCCTCCCCCTCCTCCTCCATGAGGCGGACTGAGATGATCATGAACATCTTCTGACACCTGTATGGTTTAACTGTAGGACTTTGTGTTTACAGTCCGCCTCATTTAAACTGTGATTATAAGATTCTGATTCCAGTGAAACGATTCTCTCTGAAGTCTTTCTGGACCTTCAGGGCTTCCATACTTCTGTTTCCACACCTGCCACAGGTGACATGTGGTCACAGGTGTTTTTTCTTCTGCTCCTTAGAAACGTAAACTCATGTTCTGGTCTCTGGCAGGTTAGCCCCGCCCCTACGCACCTCCCTCCAATCAGCAAACATGACCCATGAGGCCGAGCGGCTGGCTGCTGCCCACTCCATCAGTCCTCCTCTTTGGTTGGACGACTCCAGCTGTCAGTCACTGAGCTCTGCGTATGTCCCGCCTCCTCCTTCCTTTTATGGTGATCCTGCTCTGACTCCGCCCCCCGCCTGCTGCCTCTCCTCAACTCTGAGATGGAATGGTTACTATGGCAACCTTTACCCCTCACCCTCCTCCTCCGGTGATTGGATGTTACCTGGTGGTCAGTCGTGGGGGCGGGGCCATGTACCAGGTGAGATATCTACCTGTGTGTCTGAGCTCTGTGTGTGTGCGGCGTGTCTGAGGTTGTGTCATGATTCTGTGTGTGTGTGTGTTCGTTCAGAGCAGCGTGAGTGTGTGAGCTGCCGGACGAGCAGCGCCCCCCTGTGGAGGAGAGACGCCGCAGGAGGTCACCTGTGTCACAGCTGCAGCCAACGGGAGAGCAGCAACACACCTCTGCTGAGGCCCAAGAGGAGAGCGGTGAGACACACACACACAGAGACACACACACACACACACACACACACACACACACACACACAGAGACACACACACACACACACACACACACACACACACATAGAGACAGAGACACACACACACACAGAGACACACACACAGAGAGAGACACACATAGAGACACACACACAGAGAGAGACACACATAGAGACACACACACATAGAGACACACACACACAGAGAGACACACACACAGAGACACACACACAGAGAGACACACACAGAGAGAGACACACACAGAGACACACACACAGAGAGACACACATAGAGACACACACACACAGAGACAGAGACACACACACACAGAGACACACACACACACACACACAGAGACACACACACACACACACACACAGAGACACACACACACACACACACACACACAGAGACAAACACACACACACACACATAGAGACAGACACACACAGACACACACACACAGAGACAGACAACACACACACACACATAGAGACACACACACACACACATACACAGAGACACACACACACACACACACACATACACAGAGACACACACACACATAGAGACACACACACACAGACACACACACACACACACACATAGAGACACACACACACACACACACACACACACAACCCAGCTCCCTTCACTGCCTCCAGTCTCTGTGGTTAGCTAAGCTAGCAGTTTCCCTGCTAACTGTTGGACAGTAACATGCTGTGTGTGTGTGTGTGTGTGTGTGTGTGTGTGTGTGTGTGTGTGTGTGTGTGTGTGTGTGTGTGTGTGTCTGTGTGTGTGTGTGTGTGTGTGTGTGTGTGTGTGTGTGTGTGTGTGTGTGTGTGTGTGTGTGTGTGTGTTCAGACTGTGTCTCAGAGAAAAGGATCTCAGTGTGTGAACTGTTTCACTACGACGACGACACTGTGGAGGAGAAACTCTGCTGGAGAGCCGGTTTGCAACGCCTGTGGCCTCTACTACAAGCTGCACCAGGTACTACACCTGTACTACACCTGTACTACACCAGGTACTACACCTGTACTACACCTGTACTACACCTGTACTACACCTGTACTACAAACTACACCAGGTACTACACCTGTACTACAAACTGTACTACACCTGTACTACACCAGGTACTACACCTGTACTACACCTGTACTACACCTGTACTACACCTGTACTACACCTGTACTACAAACTACACCAGGTACTACACCTGTACTACAAACTGTACTACACCTGTACTACACCTGTACTACAAACTACACCAGGTACTACACCTGTACTACAACTGTACTACAAACTACACCAGGTACTACACCTGTACTACACCTGTACTACACCTGTACTACACCTGTACTACACCTGTACTACACCAGGTACTACACCTGTACTACAAACTGTACTACACCTGTACTACACCAGGTACTACACCTGTACTACACCTGTACTACAGCTGTACTACAAACTACACCAGGTACTACACCTGTACTACAGCTGTACTACACCTGTACTACACCTGTACTACACCAGGTACTACACCTGTACTACAAACTACACCAGGTACTACACCTGTACTACAAACTGTACTACACCTGTACTACACCAGGTACTACACCTGTACTACACCTGTACTACACCTGTACTACAAACTACACCAGGTACTACACCTGTACTACAAACTGTACTACACCTGTACTACACCAGGTACTACACCTGTACTACACCAGGTACTACACCTGTACTACACCTGTACTACAAACTGCACCAGGTACTACACCTGTACTACAGCTGTACTACACCTGTACTACACCTGTACTACACCTGTACTACAGCTGTACTACAAACTACACCAGTACTACACCTGTACTACACCTGTACTACAAAGTACAGCAGGTACTGTACTGCAGCTGTACTGTAAGTGTACTACAGAGTATTCCATGAGGTACACTGAGGTACTCTGTGAAGTACTCGCTCTGTGTCTCAGGTGAACCGGCCGCTGTCGATGAAGAAAGATGGAATCCAGACCAGAAACCGCAGAGCGACCAATAAGAACAGGAGGAGCAGGAAGGCTGACCAATCAGAGGTGAAGCTGTCCATGCTGGTCCCGCCCACTGAGGAGGACATGTTTGACTCCTTCTCTCAGCTGTGACCTCCTCCACCTCCTCCTCCTCCTCCTTCTCCTCCTCCACCTCCTCCTCCTCCTCCTCTCCTCCTCCTCCTCTCCTGCTCCTCCTCCTCCTCCTCCTCCTACAGATTTTGTTAAAGTACATGTTCCCTTCTTTAATAAACTGGTCCAATGATCCAAACTGATGTGTGTAGATCCAGTTTGTTTGTTTGTGACTCTGCAGTCGGGTCATGTTTGGACCGAACAGAACTCAGAGGAGACAAACCTTTAATCACTAAAAGATCATTATGATTAATGATTAATGATTACTGAGGCTGAGAGACAGCAGGATATTGTAATTAGGACAGAATACATTATTATCATTATCATTATTGTGTGTGTGTGAGTGTTAGCCCTGTGATGTCACTCTGAGTGTTTTTGTAGATGCTTTATTCAACACAAGGCTAATGCACAAAACAAGACGGAGGTCAGGTGGAGGTGATGCAGCAGAGATGATAAACAGCTTCACACTTTGAGTTCAGAGGAGGATTTACTTTCAACTACATAAAGACACAAAGAGAGTTTAGAGGAGCAAAGCTCTGGATGCTGATGCACATAGTTCTCGAGCACCACGCTGAGATCCACCAGCTGAACACCATCAGGAACATTTACATCCACCAATGTCTCAGTGAAGGAATGAAATACACTTTCAAAGACAAACAGTCTGAACATCAGACAGAAAACCAGTCAGCAAACAGACACTTGTGGAGTAAAAGCCTGTGATGAAGGGTCGCTGACAGACATCAGGACGGTTTCTGGGACTTTAGCAGCAGTCTGGTGAAATGTTTGCAGCTGTAGAGGAAGAAAAAACAAATATCTGTATAATCTAATAACATCCCTCAGGAACCCATCTGTACTGGGAACACTGGGAACCAAGACCAGAGTGTAAAAGAGGCTGAAAGGCTGAAAGGCTGAGCAAGACAGATGAAGCCAGCAGCTCTGACAGGCAGCAGGACAGTGAGGGCAGCCCCCACCACCACCACCTGCAGGATGCCTACTGGAGGCCGATGTTGTGCAACGCAGGAGGCTTCTGGTTTTCCGGACTCAGAAAAAAAAGGGCAAGAGAGGAAAAGGGAGCTGAGAGAGCGGTTGGTGGTCTGAGGCCGGCCAGAGGCTCGCTGCCTCGCTCTGCCGCCGCCTCTCTCTCTCTGAGGCGTCCGGGCGTGATGGCAGCGAGCTGCTGATGGATGACACCAGCAGATTAGCAACCACAACACACACACACACATTAATACACACATACACACACACACACACACACACACACACACACACACACACACAGTGAGCGGTTGGTGAGGGTGCAGTTGGACATGTTGACATCGAGACGTTAAACAGAAATAAGTCAAACTGAGTCTCCGTCTCTTTCCGGCCCCTCTGGTGTGTCTGCGCCTGCAGGACCGTCAGCCTCCTCCATCATGACCTAACACCACCCTAACCCTCCAGAGAGACAGACAGGTGAGACAGCAGAGAGACAGACAGGTGAGACAGCAGAGAGACAGACAGGTGAGACAACAGAGAGACAGACAGGTGAGACAGCAGAGAGACAGACAGGTGAGACAGCAGAGAGACAGACAGGTGAGACAGGTATCTGAAGTCCATTAAAACTCAGTATTTGAACTCAGTGACACGGATCCCTCAGTCATACTCTCACTACACATCCCAGCATGCTCCTCTCTGTTAGCCACAGTTTGTAGTTCTCAGCTGGACACAGTTGCTGTGTCTCAGTTCAGGGTCGCTTCCTTCGGAGGAGCATTTGAAGGTCAATTACATCACAACGCCGTGCGAAGGCTCCTCCACATGCAGACAACGCACCGCTGCTGCTGTCCTTCGTGGCCTCACACATCCCAAGATTCTTTACTTTATTCTTTGGCCTAGATCGTCACTTTCGCGGGCCTGGGCGACAGAAACCGTGACGTAAGGGTGAGCGAGGGAACATCTGCTGACGCAACCAGGAAGTGCTCCAAAGGCTGGACCGTCCCATTTAGCAACGGCTGCCACGGCCTTCGAAGGTCCCTCTGAAAGACTCGCCTTCGGAGACCACAAAGGCTTTGTTTTACGTTGAAAACTTTGTTTTACGTTGAACTCAGGACTTTTTATGATTCTGTATGTAAAGTTCCAAAAAAGCTTTAAAGACGTCCAGCCTGTTGAAAAATATTGTGGACCGTACTGCCAGATGAAATGTTGCTGCTGCTGCTGCTGCTATTTTAATTAATTAATAAATTTCCGTTATTTAGTGCTTATATAATTTGTTTGTGCTTGTGTTTTTTGTTTTTCTTTGTTTGTTGTTTTTTATTGTGTCTTAACACTCCCTGTCCATCTGTTGTTCATGTCCCTGCATATTTTGTCTTTAATATGCTAATAAAGTCCGTCACGTGAGCAGGAGCCGGTGACGCGGTGACTTCTTCTTCTGCTAGCTGCTGAGCTACTGTTGCTAACCGAGCTGGCAGGAACAGCGCCACCTCTGAGCGCAGCTGTCACAGTGGTCAAACTGTGAACTGCACGTCACGTGACGCACTACGGCGCGTGAACACTTCGCCCTGTGAGCTGACCTGCTGAGAGAAACGTCACAACACGCAGACACGACTCGTGTCTCTGCAATGTGCCGTGGCTCAAGGGTAGAGGCAGCGTCTTGTTATCAGAAGGTCGCTGGTTCCCTGGTCTGCATGTCAAAGTGTCCTTGGGCAAGATGCCGAACCGAACCGGTCCTGATGTGCTGGTCGGAACCTTCAGTGTGTGAATGACTGTGAGTCGCTTTGGACTGAAGCTCTGATAAATGTAAATGTTAAAAAAATGAAAATGTATTCAAGTTAGCCGGGCGCTAAACCGGAAGTTAGCTGGCTCAGTCGGCGGAAGTTTCCGTGCGCATGCTCAGTGGGCCGCCGGGTCGCGGAGCCATTTTTGCTTCAGTGGGCAGCTTCAGGGAGTGAACAGGGTTTGTCTCAACACTGTCCGGGTTTAATGAACCGTCTGGCTGCTAATGAGCGGAACAGGAGCATGTTAGCCTGCCGGCCGTGTTGTGTTGAAGCTAGCAGCTGAAGCTAGCAGCTGTAGCCGGTAAGTGAGCTAACCGGACAATAACAAACAATAACAAACCCCGGAGGACCGTCACGTCCGCTCCGCTGGAACGTTACAGACTCACGTGCTGTTCAGCAGCAGAAGAGTTTTGAACCAATCACAGAGCTGCTTTATAACAACTTTAAGATAGAAAACACGTGTCGGCCGTGATGAGAAGTGTTGGTTCAGTTGTGTGCGATCATTCTTTACGTTTCCATGGCAACACTTTGTGTTTAAATTTGATTTAACGTTGGTGAATGTGAACATGTGACTCTTTTTGAATGACAGGTTGTTGGAAAACACAACATCTGATGACTGACGGCTGAATAACAAACTCACAGCGTCATTAACCCGCCATGAGTTAATGAGCTACAGTCAGCAGTCTGATCAGAGCCACAACAACATGAACCCGGAGGCCACGCCCACAGGACACAGGGCTCGTCGTCATTGGCCGCGGTAGCCGAGGGGGCGGTCCTATCTCTGATTCTGAGATGGACAAGTTGTGTCTCAGGGATCAAGGTAGGGACATTTTCTATCGTCTAACCTGAGCTGAGGGTCGCTGTAGTCCTGATCCTGGGTCAGTGACTGACAGGTTCTTCTTCTTTAGTTCACCTGAAGTCATTCCTGTCTTGTCATGTTGTTCCGTTGCACCACACAGACTGTCGCTGCTGGTGCGACGGTCTCTGGTTGTGTTGTTGTCTGACCCAGGATCTGTTTCTCCTGCAGAGGTGACGGGACATCTTGTGGTGGAACACAAGAACCTCCATCAACCCTTGACGCCTCAAGAAACTCCAAACAAGAGGAATGACAGCATCTCTGGAGTGGTTACCATGGAAACCAGGAGGGACAGGGAAAAGGAACCAACGAAGAAGACAGAGGAGGACAGATGGAGGGAGCTGTACCCTGACATAAAGAAGTGTGTGATCATGATCGCCCGTCAGAGACTCGACAGAGTGAACGTGAAGCTGAAACAAGTAAAAGATGGAGAGAGGACAGCAGCGGGGGACGGAGGGCGGAGTCAGGCGAGCCGAGCCCTGATTGGATGGAGCCGGTGGAGCTTGATGACAGTGATTCTGACGGAGGATTCAGGAGCTTCGTGAAGAAGGTGAAGGTCAGAGTTCAGGGGAACTACGTCGCTGCTACTGGCAGCAGGAAGCCCCGTGGCTGGCCCAGGGGGGCGGGGCTGCTCACAGCGCCAGACACACCTGATACACCCAACGGCCAATCACAGGATGCCAGGTAGGGGGAGGAGCCAAGTCTGAGATCTGTGAGGAATTCATTAAATATTCATTAATTTATTTATTAAATATCGATCATGTTTTAATAACTTTCTTCATGGAGGATTGATCCTGTCGTCTCAGGAAATGGATGAATTCATGATCAATCCAACAATTTAAATCTCTGAGAAATAAATAGTTTTAGAAGGAAACGTCAGAAAGAATAAATGTGATTTTACAAGAAATACACAAGTTACAAAATACATATTGTTACGTGAAAAAGTAAAACTATAAGTTGTAATTTAAGAAAATGTTATTTCAAACTTTCTCCACGGGGACAAAGAAGGAGCCTATATTGTTCCTGTTTAGTGTCTTTGTAACATGTGACATGTTTAGATCAATAACATGTTTCTTCTTTCATAAATGGAGTGTAAATGGTGACATCAGTGTAAACAGTGTGTTCAAACAGCTGATCAGTGTTGGCAGGTAAGACTTTAGCACTTTAGACACAGAAGCAGACAGGCTGGTACAGACATGCTGCCACAAACTGACACTTTGTACAAGGAGACAAACAACTTCAGCTTCTGATTTAATGCTGAATTTACAACAAGGACACAACCAGTTAGAATCTGTCAGAGACTTTAAAGACTCACCGTCAGCTGTTTGACTCTTCTTCTCTGGTCCTCCTGCAGTCCGTCGTCCTGCTGTGATCACAAAGATGGAGGCTCCTGCAGCTGCTCGACAGGTCGGAGTCTCTACCTGTCTGTCTGTGGTCCTTTTCTCTGAATGTTTTCATGTTCAGAGCGACAGAATTAACAAACTGTTTCTTCTCTTTTTGCTCAAATCTCTGTTTTTCAACTTCAGAGAAGGAGAATCCGCTCAGCATAGTTTTCAAAAAGGTAAGACATCACCTGTCTGTGTGTGTCTGTGAGTGAGTATTTACTGCAGTGAACTGAGCTCTGTGCAGCTGTTGCATGCTGGTTGTTGTAGTTTTTCTGGTTGTGTTCAGGCTCACAGGGATCAGCTGGTTCTGAGCAGCTCAGAGGTCAAAAAAGAAAAAGAAGAAGAGGAGGACGAGGAGGACAGCAGTGTCGACACCAAACAGGTGAGAAGAAGCAACAGCATTTGTTGTACAGAGTTCAGTGATAGAACCAAAGGGATGGGATCAGGAGCTGGTTCTCTGAGGATGAGACTCAAACTGATTCTGTGAGCTTGTAAACATGATTTCCAGAATTTAGACAAGCTCATAATCACTAATCGTGTTTAGCCGAAAGCTAATCACAGATAGCTGGCTCAACTATATAAAACAGTGTCTTCTGCAAAAAGACAGACATTACAGGTATTTAACATCGCAGCACTGTTAATTTACTCCACTGGGTTTAACTGTCTTCAGGAGGTGAGGAGGAGGAGGTGGGGGAGGAGGACAGTCAAGAGGGAGCCAGAGGATGACAGCTGGACTCCGGCGCTGCCGAAGGTGCTGAGAGAGGCGAAGCAGAAGACAAACCAACCCGAGGTCGGTGGCCTCTCACTGTCCTCTCTGTACCTGATACTCCGATCATGTCGAGCCCTGACCTTTGACCTGACCTTTGACCTCTGCCTGTTGCTGCAGAGGAAGAGGCGTCGGCAGGCCTGTGGGCGCTGCGCCGGCTGTCTCCAACAGGATTGTGGGAAATGTCTCTACTGCCTCGATAAGAGGAAGTTTGGAGGCCCAGCGAAGAAGAAGCAGCGGTGCCTGCGGAGAGCCTGTCTGGTGGTGGTGAGTCTCTGTGCTCATCTGTCCTGACGCCACCTGCTGGTCAGGACGGGAGCTGCAGCTCTGCTTCTGTCTCCTCAGGAAGGCAAGTTCGGACCCCACATAC
>CM077792.1:33616378-33618878 GCA_039737535.1 Lagodon rhomboides
GTGAACGTTAAACCAGCCGAGGAAGCTTCATAAACACCTGAGCTGCTCACCTGCAGCGTCTCCTCTCAAGCCTGTCGCTGCTTAAACTTCTTAATAATGTGAATGATTGTGTTGTTGAAACCTCGTCGGTCTCTGAGACATCACTGTTGTCATGGTGATAAATGTCAGCGGGCTCATAATCCATTTATAACTCATGTATTTATTTTATAGACTTTCTTATTTCCAGTGGTGTCGTTGGGTCAGAGAGCGCTGATGCTCCTGCACCTCTGGAGTTAAAGGAAGTTATTCAAATTAATAATTAAAATAATATGAATGATCGTCATTAATTTGTCTGTTAGTGAAACTAAAATGTAACTTCTGTGTTTATCATTACTGAACTGTAAAACATCTGTTGCTCCTCATTACTTTTGTCCCTGTCAGGCTGCTGTAGTGACGACTGCACTGATCTGATTGGTCAGTAGTCGGGCTGTTAAGAGGTTCTGATGTCATCTGTTGCCGTGGTGATGTGCACCAGCGTCATGACACCAGAAAGTTCAGCCCAAAGAGAGCTGGACGACTCGCTCATGATACAGGTCTCAGGATGCACTGAGGGATGATGGGTAAAATAAAAAAAAGGTTAATTAGGCGGCTCTGTGTGCAGCTGTTATTTCATTGGCCAATCAGAGGCCTCAAAACCCACCAGCCAATAAAAAAAAGTCCTTGACTGCTCGCCTTTCATCCTCCAATCAGAAACAGCTGGCTGCTGTCATCCAATAAGAAGCAGGGAGAGGCGGGTCTTCTCTCTGCAGCCCAATCAAAAAAGCCCTTAAAGGTAGCTGATGAAGAAAAGAGAGAATGTCTCGCTGTGAGCCAATCAGAGAGAGAGCCCGCCCCTGAGCGGACTGCCAATCAGAGAGAGAGCCCGCCCCTGAGCGGACTGCCAATCAGAGCCTGCGTCAGTCTCTGTGGGCTGGGCTTCAGCCAGGGCCCCGGGCCGTTCCCCTGCTCCCACGCCGACTCTGCTCTCCTCCAATCAAAATCCTGCCTCCATCCCGCGGTGGCGATGCTAGCTGCTGATAGGCTGACTTCTGAGAAGCTGGCTGCTGATTCGCTGTCGGACAGGCGCTGGCGCTCGTCGTCGTCCATTGGCCCGAGGAAGGAGAACGGCGCTCTCTGAGCCGCTGCCGAGCGCCCAGAATGCTTTGCATGGCGGGTGGTGCTGTCCCGTCTCTCCTCCCTCTCCTCTTCCTCTCGGCCTGCCTCCGTCCTCCTCCTGCTCTTCGTCTCGCTCCTCCTCCTCCTCTCCCTCCCTCCACCTCCAGGCTCCTCCTCCTCCACCCTCTCCTCCGGCAGACGCAGGTCCCAGGACTGAGCACTGATCCTGGGTAAGCTCCTGCTGCTCCTCCACTGCTCCTTCTGGACATCCCGCTTCTCCTTTGGCCTGACAGTCTGACTTCTGCTCCTCCTCTCCTCCTCCCTCCTCTCCTCCTCCCTCCTCTCCTCCTCCCGTGCTTCCTCCTCCACCACGTCTAGGTCCAGATCAGGAGGCCCTAACCCTCCTCCTCCTCCTCCTCCTGTTTTTCGTTTGGTTTCTCCCTCTCTCCTTGTCCTCCTCCTCATCTCTCGTCCTCCTTCTCCTCCTCCTGTACCACTTCCTCCTCCCCTCTGCTGGCTGAGGGAGGCGGTTGTCATGGTGACTGTATCCACATCCTGCTCCTCTGTGTGTGAAGAGGAGGAGGGGGAGAGGGCTCCTTCCTCAGGGCCTGTCGGACAAACAGAGACAAAGTGTTGAGCTGCAGTTCCTCTAACGTCCACCAGGAGCTGCTGTGAGCTGCTCTTCTTCTTCTACTGTCTCACTGAGCGCAGACATTCACGCTTACAGCACCTCAGTACTTGTTTTAACTTGTAATAGAGAATCAATCATTGTATTGTTACTCTGATCTGAGAGCTCGTTCCAGCTCTGCAGCCGAGACCTCGGACGTCTCCACGTTAATAACATGCATGTTGTTCTACCTGCTCTCTGGCGACACCTGTGGTGACTGGCTGTAACTGCAGGTGTGTTTTGGAACTTGTCCATATAATGATTGAAGTTTTTCAACATGTCTCATTAATAACAGATCTGAACATGTTCATACTGAATCAGTGATAAAAACACATTAAAAACACGTTGACCAGATGATTGATCGTTAAAGTGTAACGACTTGTTCTAAACGTTACGATGTGAAATGACGACATGAAGGGTTGATGTGACGTCGTCCTGACGACGGCAGCTGATTGATGATGAAACATGGAGATGAAGATGAGACTGAAAGTGAAGGAAAGACAGAAGAAGAGATACAGACCGCGAGTTCTCAGTGCGTCCAATCACGTAGAAGCAGGGTTCCCCCTGTTTAGAGTTGGTCATACAGAGAGACAAGCTGGACAGCTCGACTGAGGAGGAGGAGGAGGAGGAGGAGGAGGAGGAGGAGGAGGAGGGAGGAGGAGGAGGAGGAGAGGGAGGAGGAGGAGGAGAAGAGGGAGG
>CM077792.1:33626378-33628878 GCA_039737535.1 Lagodon rhomboides
TGACGTGTTGGTTCTCAGGGTGACGTGTTGGTTCTCAGGGTGACGTGTTGGTTCTCAGCGTGACGTGTCGGTTCTCAGCGTGACGCGTCGGTTCTCAGCGTGACGTGTTCTCAGTTTGACGTGTTGGTTCTCAGTGTGACGTGTTGGTTCTCAGAGTGACGTGTTGGTTCTCAGCGTGACGTGTTGGTTCTCAGAGTGACGTGTTGGTTCTCAGCGTGACGTGTTGGTTCTCAGCGTGACGTGTTGGTTCTCAGAGTGACGTGTTGGTTCTCAGAGTGACGTGTTGGTTCTCAGCGTGACGTGTTGGTTCTCAGGGTGACGTGTTGGTTCTCAGCGTGACGTGTTGGTTCTCAGCGTGACGTGTTGGTTCTCAGCGTGACGTGTTGGTTCTCAGGGTGACGTGTTGGTTCTCAGCGTGACGTGTCGGTTCTCAGCGTGACGTGTCGGTTCTCAGCGTGACGCGTCGGTTCTCAGCGTGACGCGTCGGTTCTCAGCGTGACGTGTCGGTTCTCAGCGTGACGTGTCGGTTCTCAGCGTGACGTGTTCTCAGCGTGACGTGTTGGTTCTCAGCGTGACGTGTCGGTTCTCAGCGTGACGTGTCGGTTCTCAGCGTGACGCGTCGGTTCTCAGCGTGACGTGTCGGTTCTCAGCGTGACGTGTCGGTTCTCAGCGTGACGTGTCGGTTCTCAGCGTGACGTGTTCTCAGCGTGACGTGTTGGTTCTCAGCGTGACGTGTTGGTTCTCAGCGTGACGTGTCGGTTCTCAGCGTGACGTGTCGGTTCTCAGCGTGACGGTGTTCTCAGCGTGACGTGTTGGTTCTCAGTGTGACGTGTTGGTTCTCAGCGTGACGTGTTGGTTCTCAGCGTGACGTGTCGGTTCTCAGCGTGACGTGTCGGTTCTCAGAGTGACGTGTCGGTTCTCAGCGTGACGTGTCGGTTCTCAGCGTGACGTGTTCTCAGCGTGACGTGTTGGTTCTCAGTGTGACGTGTCGGTTCTCAGCGTGACGTGTCGGTTCTCAGCGTGACGTGTTCTCAGCGTGACGTGTTGGTTCTCAGTGTGACGTGTTGGTTCTCAGCGTGACGTGTTGGTTCTCAGCGTGACGTGTTCTCAGCGTGACGTGTTGGTTCTCAGTGTGACGTGTTGGTTCTCAGCGTGACGTGTTCTCAGTGTGACGTGTTGGTTCTCAGAGTGACGTGTTGGTTCTCAGCGTGACGTGTTGGTTCTCAGAGTGACGTGTTGGTTCTCAGCGTGACGTGTTGGTTCTCAGTGTGACGTGTTGGTTCTCAGCGTGACGTGTTGGTTCTCAGAGTGACGTGTTGGTTCTCAGAGTGACGCGTTGGTTCTCAGCGTGACGCATTGGTTCTCAGCGTGACGCGTTGGTTCTCAGCGTGACGTGTTGGTTCTCAGCGTGACGCGTTGGTTCTCAGAGTGACGTGTTGGTTCTCAGCGTGACGCGTTGGTTCTCAGAGTGACGCGTTGGTTCTCAGCGTGACGCGTTGGTTCTCAGAGTGACGCGTTGGTTCTCAGCGTGACGTGTTCTCAGCGTGACGTGTTGGTTCTCAGTGTGACGCGTTGGTTCTCAGCGTGACGTGTTCTCAGCGTGACGTGTTGGTTCTCAGCGTGACGCGTTGGTTCTCAGCGTGACGTGTTCTCAGCGTGACGTGTTGGTTCTCAGAGTGACGTGTTGGTTCTCAGAGTGACGTGTTGGTTCTCAGTGTGACGTGTTGGTTCTCAGCGTGACGTGTTGGTTCTCAGCGTGACGTGTTCTCAGTTTGACGTGTTGGTTCTCAGTTTGACGTGTTGGTTCTCAGCGTGACGTGTTGGTTCTCAGCGTGACGTGTTGGTTCTCAGCGTGACGTGTTGGTTCTCAGTGTGACGTGTTGGTTCTCAGCGTGACGTGTTGGTTCTCAGAGTGACGTGTTGGTTCTCAGCGTGACGTGTTGGTTCTCAGCGTGACGTGTTGGTTCTCAGTGTGACGTGTTGGTTCTCAGTGTGACGTGTTGGTTCTCAGAGTGACGTGTTGGTTCTCAGAGTGACGCGTTGGTTCTCAGAGTGACGCGTTGGTTCTCAGCGTGACGCGTTGGTTCTCAGCGTGACGTGTTCTCAGCGTGACGCGTTGGTTCTCAGCGTGACGTGTTCTCAGCGTGACGTGTTGGTTCTCAGCGTGACGTGTTGGTTCTCAGCGTGACGTGTTGGTTCTCAGAGTGACGTGTTGGTTCTCAGTGTGACGTGTTGGTTCTCAGCGTGACGTGTTGGTTCTCAGCGTGACGTGTTGGTTCTCAGCGTGACGTGTTGGTTCTCAGCGTGACGTGTTGGTTCTCAGAGTGACGTGTTGGTTCTCAGCGTGACGTGTTGGTTCTCAGAGTGACGTGTTGGTTCTCAGTGTGACGTGTTGGTTCTCAGTGTGACGTGTTGGTTCTCAGAGTGACGTGTTGGTTCTCAGAGTGACGTGTTGGTTCTCAGAGTGACGCGTTGGTTCTCAGCGTGACGCGTTGGTTCT
>CM077792.1:33633878-33641378 GCA_039737535.1 Lagodon rhomboides
TCCACAATCACATGGAGCTGATGTTCATCATGATCCATCATAATGTTCTGCAGTACCTCCTCTGAACACCAGCAGCACCACCTCGCCCTGCTTGGTGTGTTCCTGCAGGATTCTCTGGACCTGCAGAAACAAAGGCCACAAAATCACATGACTGAAATGTAAACGTCCTGGTTCTGAGACGTCCTGGTGAGAGACTGAAGCTGAAGCACCAGAACCTGCAGTTCCTCTAATGGCCACTCGAGGCTCCAACAGCGAGTCGATCCCCATGTTAACACATCCAACTCTACAGCAGAAATACACATTCACAGCTGGTTTCTGTAGCTGGTTTATCTCTTCATGACGACTTCACTATGACTCACTGGTTTAGATCATATGAAGGTTTAAAGTTGTGTATAATTAACACTGTTAACGAGCCGACTGCACTGACAGGAAAACTTCTTGGATTTTTTGACTTCCATGATGACTTTTTCTTCGGGGATCAAGTCTGAGATCGAGCTCGCAGTAAGACGGACCGACAAGAAACCGGTCCTCAAGTCTCAACACCTCAGTGTGTTTCAGACCGGGTCCTTCGTCCAACAGGGTCTGACATCACCTTTATGAAGGTGGAACTTTACAGTCTGACAATCAACAACTACATCCGTCACTTTTAACAACAAACTGACACTTTATACAAGGAAACAAACAACTTAATGTTGTGATTTAATGCTGACTTTACGAGACGGCTCCGACGGTTTAGAATGTGTCGTAGACATTTCACAAAGTGTTCAGTTTCTCCTCATGAAACAACTCTCATGCATCTCTGACCGCCTCTGAATGTGGCCCGGGTCCATTCACACCTGTTCAGAGCCGTCCACCTGTGATCGGATCAGTCGGGTCTGAACAGGTTCTGAGGCGTTCGGGGTGACATCATGGCGTCGTCGGATCAGAGACGATAAGCGTCTCCGTGAAGTGTTGAATGTCACAGACATGCTTGTGATTGAAATTCTGTTTAGCCAATGAGAGTGCAGCATCAGATTCTGGAGATGGACTCTGATTGGTTGGATGTTGGCTGATTGGCGGATGTCTCACCTGGGAGAAGCTGAGGCTCTGAACGTCGGCTCCGTTGATCTTCACGATGGCGTCCCCCGGCTGCAGCGAGGGGCAGTGCCGTCGATCCCAGACCCGCCTCACCACCGCCAGCTGGCCTCCCTGCCCCCCCGCCGTCACACTGAAGCCCAGCCCGCCGCTCTCACTGCGCCCGAGCGCCACCGGCACCAGCTCCCCGCCAGGCGCCGACCCAGGAGACCCTGCAGCGAGGGGCAGCACCAGCCCGGGGTTCCCTCGGGAGGACGGGGACGGCACTTGGTGATTGGCTGGACAGCCATTAAAGCCGCAGGGCGGGACGTCTCTGGGCGGCGTCAGGGCGAGGGAGGTCTGGGGCATCGGAGGACGCTGCACAGGAGCACCAGGAGGCGTGGAGGAGGAGGAGGAGGTGGGGTTGTTAGCGGTGGTGGGGCTGGTGGAGTTCTGCAGGAGGCCCGTCTCTGGCTGAGAGAGCGGCAGTTTGGACAGAGTGTGGGAGGACGAGGAGGCGATGGGGAGCGTCGAGCAGGAGATGGGGAGGGTGGACGTGGACAAGTCGCTCTCTGAAGACTTGGAGCTCTGATGGTGGAGAAGGGAGGTGGAGGAGAGGGCGGGGAGAGTGCTGCTGTTGTAGCGAATCAGAGACGACCTGCGAAGAGGAGGAGGAGGAGGAGGAGGAGGAGGAGGAGGAGGAGGAGGAGGAGGAGGAGGAGGAGGAGGAGGAGGAGGAGGAGGAGAGGAGGAGGAGGAGAGAGACAGAAAACACAGATGAATAAATTCAGCCACTATACCTCGTCCTCGTCTCCTCGTCTCAGCTGTCCGACTCTGATCAGTCATCTGACCTTCTCAACTTCAGCTACTGTTGCTAACAATGCTAACGCTAACACTGAAGCTCCTCCCACCTTCGCGTTCCAGCGCTGGACAGGCCGCCGTCAGAGTCGCTGTGATTGGCTGCCGTCCTCTCTGGAGGGGGGGGTGGACCCAGCGGGGGCTCGGAGGAGGTGGGTGTGGGCGGACCTGTGAGCCCGTTTGTCATTGGCTGAGCCACGTAGGAGGGCGGAGTTTGGCTCAGTGCTGGGTGTCAGAGAGAGAGAGATTATTAGAGACAACAGAGTGAATCTGATGTCGTGAGAGAGACGACAGATAACAGATCAATAGATGGTAATAAATAACGTGTGTTGATCTGTGGACAATCAGCTGGTGAACAAAGAGATCAGAGATCAATTTACACTCAACAAGAATATGAACACAACACTTTAGTTTCTGTTCCCATCGTTCATGAGCTGAAATATAAGATCTAAACTAATGTTGAGTTCGAACACAAACTGGAGCGACGTGAATCTTCTGTCACAGAAAGATGGTTCCGGTTCTTGTCTGTAGTTTAATTCTGTGGGTCTGAAACAGACGAGTCGTCTCTGACCTGGCGTGCTGCCGTTGGCGTCCAGCGTCCGGCTGTAGGTGAGGTGCGTCAGGCCGCGGGCCGCGCTGGGGGGTTGGGCGTCTCGCTGGGAGTCTGCGGCTGCTGAGAGAGGCAACAACAATGATCACAATGATGCTGAGAGTAAAAGCTGTGAGACAACAGAGGCTCTGCAGCGCCGCCGCACCGTCTCCAGACTCTGCTTGGGACATCCGTCAGGGTTGTAGAGCATCGGGTATCCTCTCCTCAGCACCACGTCCACACTCTGACCCATCGGCACCGACTTCAGCATCTCCACCACCTCCTTGTGAGAGCGACCCAACACGCAGCTGTCGTTGATGTAGACCAGGATGTCCGCTGGAGGACAGAGACCAGGACACACGTCAGTCTACAGGTTAGAACATCTTATCTGGCACGTTGGTGGAGCTGCAGGTGGAGCTGCAGGTGGAGCTGCAGGTGGAGCTGCAGGTGGACGACCCGATCTGTGGTCCAACCTTCAGACCAACACCTGAGATCTCAGATGGATCTTCAGACCTCATGAAGTCAGCTTTTACACCGTCTTACAAACGGAACTACAGATCTAAAGGACTGAAGGGTGGAGCAGAAGGTGTTTATCTGCTGAGTTCCATCTGAACCGGATCTGAACCGACTCTGACTCTGACCCGTGTTTCCTGCAGTCTGGTCTCGTCTGCAGGATCAACAAACATTTTTCACTCAAGTTGAAACTTTTCAACTCGACGTTTACGGGCGACTGAATATTACACAGACTTCTACAGTGGAACATCTCGAGAGGGAAACTGAGCAGAGTTTGATACGTTGTTATTTTATATTGTTATTAGTTTTGATCTCTTCTGTAACTTCACCTCAAATCTTCTTTCTATTTCTGGTCGTTTCTCTGCTGTTGAAGCTTTCAGGAGCTTTTCTGCTGAAACTCTGCGCTCTCTTTCCCAGGAGTGTGTGTGTGTGTGTGTGTGTGTGTGAGTGTGTGTGTGAGTGTGTGTGTGTGTGTGTGTGTGAGTGTGTGTGTGTGTGTGTGTGTGTGTGTGAGTGTGTGTGTGTGTGTGATACATTCCTGCCATTTATCCTCAGTGCACGTGAGCAGGTCTGACAGTGTGGGAGAGAAAGGAGGCTGTGTGTGTCGGACAGATTAAAGAGAGAGTGTGTGTGTGTGTGTGTGTGTGTGTGGTGTGTGTGAGTGTGTGTGTGTGTGGATTAGTTGTAGATCATGAGATTGTGTCCCTGAGAAAAATAAAGACCTGAGAACGAAACAGCATCATAATCCTGCACCGACACCGACCTCAGTCTGTTTTATAACCATCACATCTATATTATACACGTATAAACATATATATTATAGTATCTGCATGTTGCTTACACGCGACTGATCTGAAGTGAATGTTTCTGACATTTAACGTTTTTATTATTTATAGTTTTTATGTTTTAGCCTTCAAAGTACTTTTACCTCCAAGTACTTCAGTACTTTTAGTGTGAACTTGTTGTGTTGTCACATTAAACTGCAGCCAGTTAAACACTTCATGCTGCTCTGAGCAGAAACTCTGTCCTGCTGTGTTTAGCTCCGTTAGCTGTTAGCTCTGTTAGCTGTTAGCTCTGTTAGCTGTTAGCTCTGTTAGCTGTTAGCTCTGTTAGCTGTTAGCTCTGTTAGCTGTTAGCTCTGTTAGCTCTGTTAGCTCTGTTAGCTCCGTTAGCTGTTAGCTCTGTTAGCTCTGTTAGCTGTTAGCTCCGTTAGCTGTTAGCTCTGTTAGCTGTTAGCTCTGTTAGCTGTTACAACTGTGTAGTTTTGGGACGCTCTTTCCTTCGACTCGCTGCTGAAGACGAGCTCAGCGTTTGGAGATGACAGCGAGCGCTGTGACGTGGTGACATCACTCCCAGGTGGATGAGAACATACTCTGATGTAATGACACATGAAGGATGACACGATGGGGTCAAAGTTCACCACTGAGTTGTTGTTGGGGGAACCTGAATGGAGATCAGGTTTCAACTTGTTTCTCCACATTTGACAAACTTTTTCATTGTATTAGTTGATAGAATCAACAGCAGAAGCATCAGAACCGGTCCAGTACCTGTGTTCAGTGCTGGCGGTCCTCCAGGTGTGACGCTGTACACCTGGAGAAACTCACGGGGACGACTCCCTCCGACGATGTTGAAGCCGAAACCTCGAGGACCTTTAGACAGCCGAGTGTGGATGGAGTAACCCTTCAGCTGACTGGGCTGCTCCGTGAACTCTGGGACTGAGACAGGGACGGACGGGAGGTCAGGGACAGGACAGGTGAGGACAGGTGAGGACAGGACAGAGGACAGGACAGGTGAGGACAGGTGAAGACAGGTAAGAACAGGTAAGGACAGGTGAGGACAGGTGAGGACAGGTGAGGACAGGACAGAAGACAGGACAGGACAGGTGAGGACAGGTGAGGACAGGACAGAGGACAGGTGAGGTCACACTATCATAAATGATCAGATATATTTATAATGTAAAATCTTCAGCTGTTAAACTTAAAAACATTAATAGTAAAAGCGCTTCATCGCTGTAAGAACAATGAGTGATGTCACTTAAAGCTGCAGCAGAGCGAACAGGATGTGACAGTCAGTCTGTGCTGCCCCCTGCTGGCTGTCAAAATAAAAGTCTCACAACAGGAAGTTACAACATGAGAAACCTCCAGAAAGATAAAATAACAGGTTGATGAAATGTTGGAAATATTCAAGATATCACTTCTACAGAATCACAAGTCAGTGATTTAACTCTTCATCTCAACAAGCTTAGAACTGTCAACAATCAATCAATCAAGCAATCAATCAATCAATCAATCAATCAATCAATCAATCAATCAATCAGACTTACGTTCCGTACACGGAGTCGTCTCTTTCTGAGTTCGAGGATCCAGCCAGCTGGTCGTCTTTGAGTTATGACTGAAAGAGAGACGCCATCATCATCATCACCATCATCATCATCATCAGGCTTAATACGCCCCTGGTGAAAATGAATTCTGGGTAATGTAGTAGCAGCCGTCAGACGTGCTGTGGCAGATAACGAGGCCTTTTAATAACAGACTCCAGTGAAGAAACATTCGGCTTGAGGCCTGAACTCACTCGATGTAGTACGGCTCTCCTGACTCACTGAAGGCCAGCTCCCAGTTCTCAGGCAGTGGACCTCCTCCTCCTCCTCCTCCTCCTCCGACTCCTCCTCCTCTACCGACTCCTCTTCCTCCTCCTACTCCGTTCTCTGTTCCTTCCCGACTCCCCGCTGCAGACTCCCATGATTGGCTGAGAGGCAGGGTGGTGGGCGGAGCTCCAGCTGAGCCCGCTGACAGAGAGAAACTCTTTAATTAAGTCACGCGTGAGCATTTAAACTTTACTTTATATCTCTGGACCAGAAACATCCTCACATTAGTGTGTGTGTGTGTGTGTGTGTGTGTGTGTGTGTGTGTGTGTGTGTGTGTGTGTGTGTGTGTGTGCGTGTGTGTGTGTGTGTGTGTGTGTGTGTGTGTGTGTGTGTGTGTGTGTGTGCGTGTGTGAGTGTGTGTGTGTGTGTGTGTACCTGACAGTCCGCTGTCCTCCTCACTGTTGTCTCCTTCCTCCACAGCTTTCTCCAGGTTACTCAGAGATTTGCTCCTCGTCCTGAAGTTCCTCAGCAGGTTCCGGTGCTCCTGGTAGGTGATGGGTGGACTCTCCGGGCCGATGTGGACCGGCCGGGGCGTCCCGTAGTAGTTCCCTGTGACAGGACGGAGAGAAGAGTCACTGCACAGTTAATCTTTGTTGTCTTCTCGTCAAATGTTGGTGATCAAATGAAACAGAACTGAAAATATAAAAGTGAAAACACATTTAAAGGATTTGAGCTCCATCACTTTTACTTTTACTCTTTCTGTATGAATTCAGGTTCTATTTTAGTCTCAATAATCCCATCAGATTAACACTGCAGGGCGAGAGACAGACAGAGTGGGTTAAAGAGAGAGAGGCAGGTTATCTGCCCCGAGGATTAGAGACAAAATCCTCTTTTCCTCCCAAACAACGTTCAAACTTCAGCCTGCAGCTGAACAGCTTCACTCAGAGTGTGAAACACTGCGACACATCGGCTCAGTGACCGAGGCTGTGGACTGATGGTGGAGACTGATGATGGAGACTGATGATGGAGACTGATGATGGAGACTGATGGTGGAGACTGATGGAGACTGATGACATCACACTTCATCTCACAGTAAAAATGTTCCACCACGTGACACTGTCTCCATGTGTCTCCACATCACAGTAACACATGTAGGACGATGTGGATGTGTCATAATGATGATGATAATGATAATAATAATGATAATAATAATAATAATAATAATAATAATAATAATAATAATAATAATAATAATAATAATAATAATAATGATAATAAAGGGACAGTCTGTGTGGTTGTGGCTGCTCGTGTCTCAGACCTTTGAACTTGCCGCTCTCCAGCAGAGCTCCAGACTCCTCCAGAGAGAAGAACTCCTCGATGGACACGAAGTTGTAGTCCACACCTGAGATCTCTCCGTCCCGCGGCTGCCGGGTCGTACCTGCAGGGAGGACACCGTGATGTCATCACAGAGGGACGGGGCCGTCGTCCTATCAGAGACTCTGACGCACAGAATGTAAATACATCAAAGACGAGAGGACGTCTCACTCTGTCTGTTTCTGTCGAGACCACGCTGCTGTGTGTGTGTGTGTGTGTGTGTGTGTGTGTGTGTGTGTGTGTGTGTGTGTGTGTCTGTGTGTGTGTGTGTGTGTGTGTGTGTGTGTGTATGTGTGTGTGTGTGTGTGTGTGTGTGTGTGTGTGTGTGTGTGTGTGTGTGTGTGTGTGTGTGTGTGTGTGTGTGTGTGTGTGTCTCCAGTATATTTCCCCTGCTGATAACTAAACTCACCCTTCTCTCAACTTTTCCACTCACAGTGACCTACAATACTACACACACACACACACACACACACACACACACACACACACACACACACACCCTCACTGTTTAAATATAACTAACACATGT
>CM077792.1:33651378-33656378 GCA_039737535.1 Lagodon rhomboides
CCTCCTCCTCTATAGTAACACAGCACCTCCTCCTCTATAGTAACACACAGCACCTCCTCCTCTATAGTAACACACAGCACCTCCTCCTCTATAGTAACACAGCACCTCCTCCTCTATAGTAACACAGCACCTCCTCCTCTATAGTAACACACAGCACCTCCTCCTCTATAGTAACACACAGCACCTCCTCCTCTATAGTAACACATAGCACCTCCTCCTCTATAGTAACACAGCACCTCCTCCTCTATAGTAACACAGCACCTCCTCCTCTATAGTAACACACAGCACCTCCTCCTCTATAGTAACACAGCACCTCCTCCTCTATAGTAACACACAGCACCTCCTCCTCTATAGTAACACACTGCACCTCCTCCTCTATAGTAACACACAGCACCTCCTCCTCTATAGTAACACAGCACCTCCTCCTCTATAGTAACACACAGCACCTCCTCCTCTATAGTAACACAGCACCTCCTCCTCTATAGTAACACACAGCACCTCCTCCTCTATAGTAACACACAGCACCTCCTCCTCTATAGTAACACACAGCACCTCCTCCTCTATAGTAACACAGCACCTCCTCCTCTATAGTAACACACAGCACCTCCTCCTCTATAGTAACACACAGCACCTCCTCCTCTATAGTAACACAGCACCTCCTCCTCTATAGTAACACAGCACCTCCTCCTCTATAGTAACACACAGCACCTCCTCCTCTATAGTAACACACAGCACCTCCTCCTCTATAGTAACACAGCACCTCCTCCTCTATAGTAACACAGCACCTCCTCCTCTATAGTAACACACAGCACCTCCTCCTCTATAGTAACACAGCACCTCCTCCTCTATAGTAACACAGCACCTCCTCCTCTATAGTAACACACAGCACCTCCTCCTCTATAGTAACACAGCACCTCCTCCTCTATAGTAACACAGCACCTCCTCCTCTATAGTAACACACAGCACCTCCTCCTCTATAGTAACACAGCACCTCCTCCTCTATAGTAACACAGCACCTCCTCCTCTATAGTAACACACAGCACCTCCTCCTCTATAGTAACACACAGCACCTCCTCCTCTATAGTAACACATGCACCTCCTCCTCTATAGTAACACACAGCACCTCCTCCTCTATAGTAACACATAGCACCTCCTCCTCTATAGTAACACAGCACCTCCTCCTCTATAGTAACACACTGCACCTCCTCCTCTATAGTAACACAGCACCTCCTCCTCTATAGTAACACACAGCACCTCCTCCTCTATAGTAACACACAGCACCTCCTCCTCTATAGTAACACAGCACCTCCTCCTCTATAGTAACACAGCACCTCCTCCTCTATAGTAACACACAGCACCTCCTCCTCTATAGTAACACACAGCACCTCCTCCTCTATAGTAACACACAGCACCTCCTCCTCTATAGTAACACACAGCACCTCCTCCTCTATAGTAACACACAGCACCTCCTCCTCTATAGTAACACTGCACCTCCTCCTCTATAGTAACACATAGCACCTCCTCCTCTATAGTAACACAGCACCTCCTCCTCTATAGTAACACACAGCACCTCCTCCTCTATAGTAACACACAGCACCTCCTCCTCTATAGTAACACAGCACCTCCTCCTCTATAGTAACACACAGCACCTCCTCCTCTATAGTAACACACAGCACCTCCTCCTCTATAGTAACACAGCACCTCCTCCTCTATAGTAACACAGCACCTCCTCCTCTATAGTAACACACAGCACCTCCTCTCTCAGTGGGTTAGACCTTCATTAACGAGCTGCTCCTCAGTACTACAGCACCTCCTTCAGTGAGATAAACACAACATGTACCCCGAACACACCTCCTCCTCCTCTCCTCCTCCTCCTCCTCCTCCTCTCCTCCTGCACCTCCTCCTGCTGCCGTTCATCACAGACGGTCACAGCAGACAAAGAGCAGCTTCTATAGCGCAGATCCAGCTGCTGTCCACCATGTAAACACACACACACACACACACACACACACACACACGGTGTCACCTCCGCTCGCTCGCACTGATCCCAGAGCAGCTGGTACAGTTGTGGTTTTACACGGTGACAGATGAGACCTTCAGGTGCACACACACACACACACACACACACACACACACACTCTCGGCGGTGCTGGTGGAGGATGGACCGAGCCTCCGCGGCGGCTCTGCCCGGCCAGCAGCAGCATGTGTCGGTGTGAATGTGCTGACAGCGCCGTTTGTTCCTGCAGAGACAAACCGGGTCTGTCGGTCAGAAGGGCCGAGAGCGCGCGGTGCCTCGTGCCACACACGGTGAAAACACCGCGGGTCCGTTACCTTCATTATTCTGCCTGCTCCTCCGGTGCTCCTCCGGTTCTCCTCCGGTTCTCCTCCGGTGCTCCTCCGGTTCTCCTCCGGTTCTCCTCCCTGCCGCTCCTCCGCTCCGCTGTGAATCCTCTCCGGGCTTTTAGTGTATCGATCGCTCCCTCGGTGCTGCTGCGTGCCTGCGCGAGCGTGCGCGGACAGGGGGTGCGTGCACGCGTGACAGTGCGTGATGTCCACTGCAGGTAAAAAATGCAAAGCGCTGAAAGGTGGAAGATCACACACGTGCACGCTCACGTGCATGCGCGTTCTGTGTGTGTGCGTGTGTGTGTGATGCCCGCAGGTAGCTGCAGCAGCTTAATGGAGCTTTACTACACAGGGACGAGTCAATGTCTCTCTCTCTCTCTCTCTCTCTCTCTCTCTCATAGAGGCAATAAGGAAAGAGGGTGATGATGAAGTGTGTGTGTGTGCGCGCGCGTGTGTGTGTGTGTGTGTGTGTGTGTGTGTGTGCAGGGGGGGCGGGGCACCAGGAAGGAAAAAGGAAGGAAGTTGAGAGAGAGAGCTCCACCTTCAGAGGGAGGAGTCAGGGATGATGGGGGTATTCAGGGTAATAGGCTGACATCAGCGTGTGTGCGCGCGCGTGTGTGTGTGTGTGTGTGTGTGTGTGTGCAGCACGGACACAGTGAGTGTATAGATCAGTAATAACACATGTTGAGATGAATCTCATGAAGGTGGAGCAGCTGTCTGCTTCAGCCAGTGACAGCAGCACCAGACTCCCTTAACAAATGTGTCAGTTTAGTGAGTTGTTGAGTTGGAGACACTTTATAAACTCTGTGAAACTCTGTCTCTGACTCATTCTGCATTATTTGGACCTTCTTGTTAATTCAGCAGATGTTCTACATGAACTTCTTTCTGTCTTTGAGTAGAAACATGGAGTCTGTTTGTCTCAGAGATGGACGGGTTTGTTTCATACAGAGCAGGAAGTGACATCACAGCACAGGTGGTCCCTGGGACGCAGGTTACTGTGGATGGATGTTGATATCAGGTGATAGTTAGGACATAAAGACGTGTCGGAGGATCGTAGGTTGTGTCCAGAAGCGTCGGCTGCGTGCTGCAGATGAACACAGTGTGTCAGTGTGTACGACACTCAGGATGTGCGTCAGATGTGTTGATGTTTTGGAGATATTTTATGCACCACCATCACTATCAAACAGTGATGTTGGTGAGATCAGAAAGAGCTGGATGACTCAAACTCAGCTACAGTTTTGAGTCAGTGCAGTCGATCGGCTGAGCTGCAGTGAGACGTCACAGTTACATCCACTGGAGTGTTTGTGTGTGAGGCCGAGGCTGTTACTGTAACGCTCCGACAGCAGCACAGAGCTGCAGCTCGTTAAGAGGATCCGTCAGTCTCGTCCAGGAGACGTCTCACTCTGAGACGCTGCAGGAAGACGACAGTGGAAACCTGAATCAGAGTTGGAGAGAGGAGACTGAGTTCAGCTCTGAGCACTGCTGCAAGAAGCTCCTTCTGAAGTCACGACTGAATACTGAAGTGATTCAAACTGATCAGGATGAGAAAACAACTGAAACCCCTCAGCTCGCTGTAGATTTCAGAGAGACGGAGGAATTAATGTTACAATGAAAACAGATCCAACATTTTTATGGAATTATTTATCACATTATTATAATAACACACTGCCATCAAACTGATACCAGGAGCAGCTCACCCAGTTCTCCTCCTCCTCTCCTCCTCCTGATGATATAAAGTCAGGTGAAGTGTCTTGATTTAAACATCAGATGTCTCCGTGCAGCTCGTCTGCTGTGATCACAGTCTGCAGCAGAGACACATCACTAACTGATCTGAGAGCAGATTTACACCTGTGACGTGTGATCATGCTAACACTGTTAGCTCAGCAGCTACAGTGAAGACGTGGTCTCTTCCCGTCTCTGTCCTCTGATCTCTGAGTGGATCTATGGACGATTATTCTGGATGATCATCAAAGAGAACGATCTGTGAGACTGAAGCTGAACATGTGTGTTTCATGTCTGTGTTTCAGTTTGAGTCGTGACTCAGAAGGAGAGATTTCACACACATTTCAGCTGAAACACATGTTGGACTGGACGAACCGTTTGCTGATGATGTTGTGTTCTCTGTTAGATGTGACTGAAGACACGTTCTTGACTCTAAATGTTTCAGCTCAAACATCTCGTCCACACTTTGAGACACTTCTCAGGCTCCGTCAGCGGACGATGACTCTCTGACTGTTACAGCTGAAGGCTTCACTGTAGCTGCTGAGCTAACATCAGTCAGTGTCCATGCACACTGAAGTGGAGCTGCGGTCAGAGCTCCATCAGCTCATTTAGCTGGACTCCTGCCGTTGTCTCAGTGTACAAACACCCGGTCAGGATGGATTTCTTGACGGACGTGTGTCGGACTCCACCACAGCAGCTGGTGATACGCACCGATTCAGCCAGCTGACCCATTACGTCACACACCAAACAGGTTCAGAAGCAGAAACGGGCTGCAGAGCCGACGCTGAAACACGGTCCAGATATGTGTATTTCTTGCTCTAGCACTCGTTATACTTGACTTCAGTCGGACTGACATGTTTAGAACGACTTTAAAAGTTCGGTTTCAGTCGGACTGACACAAAAGTCCAACTTCTTCTGACGTCCTGTAAATGAGT
>CM077792.1:33658878-33683878 GCA_039737535.1 Lagodon rhomboides
TGAACGCACCACAAAGACACAGCCGAGGGACAACAAGGTGGTAAATCTGGAAATAACCCGAACCAGCAGGGGGCGCTGGGCTGCGTCCATCATCCAGCAGAGCGAGGAACTGCTGCTGGTCCAGAGTCAGAACCTGGTCCAGAGTCAGAACCCGGTCCAGAGTCAGAACCTGGTCCAGAGTCGAAACCTGATCCAGAGTCGAAACCTGATCCAGAGTCAAAACCTGGTCCAGAGTCAGAACCTGGTCCAGAGTCGAAACCTGGTCCAGAGTCAAAACCTGGTCCAGAGTCAAAACCTGATCCAGAGTCGAAACCTGGTCCAGAGTCGAAACCTGGTCCAGAGTCAGAACCTGGTCCAGAGTGACACGTGGACCAGGTTGTGAGGGTTTAACAGGAGCTGAGCTTCAGTTTCCTTCTTGACTTTGTTCTGAAAATTGAACACTGAGACTTCATCAACCACCAGATTACACTGTAATACACTGACCTGTGAGTGTGTGTGTGTGTGTGTGTGTGTGTGTGTGTGTGTGTGTGTGTTGACCTGTGTCTCAGCGAAGGTCGGTGTTTCATCATCTGACTCTTAAAGCTTTAATTTACCTTCAAGCACGTTGTGACGACAGAGACACTCTGAGACACCAGCAGTCTGATCCACCTGATCCATCACTGAGCCAGTAACACAGCAGCACCAGACTCCATTAACAAATGTGGTGATTTTAAGAGTTGTTGAGTTGAAACAAACTTTCTAACGTAGTGAAACTGTGTCTCTGACAGATTCTAACTGGTTGTGTCCTTGTTGTAAATTCAGCATTAAATCAGAAGCTGAAGTTGTTTGTCTCCTTGTACAAAGTGTCAGTTTGTGGCAGCATGTCTGTACCAGCCTGTCTGCTTCTGTGTCTAAAGTGCTAAAGTCTTACCTGCCAACACTGATCAGCTGTTTGAACACACTGTTTACACTGATGTCACCATTTACACTCCATTTATGAAAGAAGAAACATGTTATTGATCTGAACATGTCACATGTTACAAAGACACTAAACAGGAACAATATAGGCTCCTTCTTTGTCCCCGTGGAGAAAGTCCCCAGACTCCCTTAACAAATGTGTCAGTTTAGTGAGTTGTTGAGTTGGAGACACTTTATAAACTCTGTGAAACTCTGTCTCTGACTCATTCTGCATTATTTGGACCTTCTTGTTAATTCAGCAGATGTTCTACATGAACTTCTTTCTGTCTTTGAGTAGAAACATGGAGTCTGTCTGTCCCAGTGATGGACGGGTTTGTTTCATACAGAGCAGGAAGCTGATTGGTCCACAGGCTGCTGGTCCCTGCAGGTGATTGGCTCCTTTCTTGAAGCCGCAAACATCAAACAAATCTTTTTTTAAATCATGTTTAAATCTTTAATCAGTTTGACAGAAAATAACAGAACGAAATCTTTTAAAATAAATAATAATTTGAATGTAGTTTTATTGCGTCACAATAAAACAGAATGATTTGAATTGTTTCATTCCAGAACATTTCTCTGCTCATGTTTTCTCTCACTGCGCCTTTAATTCTCAGCTGACCTCCCCTTTAACACGCTCCCGATTTTTTCTATTTAATCCCCAATTGGGGGAGAGAGAGAGAGAGAGAGAGAGAGGGAGAGAGGGAGAGAGAGGAGAGAGAGAGAGAGGGAGAGAGAGAGAGAGAGAGAGAGAGAGAGAGAGAGAGAGAGAGAGAGAGAGAGAGAGAGAGAGAGGGAGAGAGAGAGTCAGATTAGTGAAGTGAAGCTGAAAAAAGAAGCAGAATCCGTCTCGTCGCGTTTCTCTGGATTTATTTCACTTCTTCTCACTTTTTCACTCCGTTTGGATGATAATCGATCAATCGACGAGTCGCTGAGCTGATCAGCAGAAGTGCGTTCATTGATCCTGATGGACTGTGGGAGTGAAGGAGTTTGTGAATGAGGAGCAGCTGCTGAGGATCGAAGTGACCGGAAACTGATCAGAGTGCGGATCGATAGAAGATGATCGTCGGTGCTCGGAGCTGAGAGAGAAGCAGCGGAGATGTACGAGGAGAGGAGCAAAAGTAAGAGCGTGTGTGTCCGTGTGTGTGTGTGTGTGTGTGTGTGTCGGTGTGTGTGTGTGTGTGTGCACATCAGCTGAGAGCATCTCACTGAGCCAGCGGTCAGATCGAAACACTGACGATCAGATCACAGCTGATCAGCTTTACAGTCCTGCTTCTGTTATCCTGGAGACATCCTGGAGACCTCCTGGAGACCTCCTGGAGACATCCTGGAGAGCTCCTGGAGACATCCTGGACAGATCCTGGAGACATCCTGGAGAGCTCCTGGAAAGCTCCTGGAGACATCCTGGAGACATCCTGGAGAGCTCCTGGAGACATCCTGGACAGATCCTGGAGACATCCTGGAAAGCTCCTGGAGACATCCTGGACAGATCCTGGAGACATCCTGGAAAGCTCCTGGAGACATCCTGGACAGATCCTGGAGACATCCTGGACAGATCCTGGAGACATCCTGGACAGATCCTGGAGACATCCTGGAGGGCTCCTGGAGACATCCTGGAGAGCTCCTGGAGACATCCTGGACAGATCCTGGAGACATCCTTGAGGAATCTGAGTAATTCTGCTTTAATCAAGTGACAGAGAGGACAGAGGAGACAGAGAGGACATGTCCTCCTGTCCTCTCTGTCCTCTCTGTCAGTGACGTCACAGCCGACAGCGTCGTCGTCTCCGGACCTAAACACTGTAGAGCTGCTCCTGTATATCAGCAGCTCACAGAACTGAACCAGAACCAGAACTGCAGTTGTTAATATGAGCAGATTTATTGTGATGTTCATCTTGTTCAGAACCTTCTCTGACCCAGTTGGCTCCATGTTGGTTCTGGTGCCGTGTTGATGAGACGATGTAGTTCACTGAGCTTTAACACAAAACTACACGAGGTTTGACTTTAATGACGACAAACACCATGAGTGAGATTCTGACCCAGTTCAGACCGGATCAGTACTTTTTTATTATTTTTTTATATATTTTTTTGGCCTTATTGACAGAACAGCTTGAAGAGATGACAGGAAACAGGATGAGAGGGGGAGGGACCTGCAGCGAGGACACAGCCTCTGCACATGAGACGCTGCTCCACCAGCTGACGATCAGTACTTTATCTGTCTCAGGGTTCACTATCAGCTGAGGATCAATACTTTTCTTTAATGATCTTTGGACCCTCAGTTCCGTCTCGGACCCTGCAGGGCCCCGACCTCAGGTTGGGAACCTCTGCTTGTCTCCATGACAGGATTTATGAACTGGACTATCAAAATAAGAGCGTGGATGTTCTGTCTCTCACCAGCTGACCGCTGACAGTCACTGAGCAGGTACACACCTGTGAGTCACGCTGTGACCTTTGACCTCAGTGGGGGCGGAGTCAGCAGAGGTCATCGTTTTAATCCTCCTGATCCTGACGGAGGATCAGACTTCCTGCTCTCTGAATTAAGATGGCCTCCCCGGACTTTCTGATAACGTTGTCATGGAAATGAGCATTAGCACATGTGACATCATCGGTTACCGTGGCAGCAGAGTTAATCCGCCCTTTTGTCCCGTCCGTGAAACGAGGCTTATTTTAACTTTATCTCACCCTCAAAGAAACCTTCAGAGCGAGCTTCATCAGGACGAGCGACAGGAAGTCCTTCATGGAGACGGATCAGAGAGCTTCATCAGACGTGGACCGCGTGAGGAGAAGACCGTCAGTCGTTGAGATGTCTCAGTGTCCTTCGACACACCAACAGGAAGATTTACAAAACGGCCGTCGCTGCTGTAAAATGACACCAAACCCTCCAAACACGGACCTTCATGGAGGAAGTAGATCCGTCCAACAGAACAGTCCGTCAGTGAAGGTCCCAACTGAACAAACTTATTTTACAAAGATGAAGTTTGTGTGTCAGGAGCTCAGTATGAGCAGGTGGTACCACTCGGGTCAACACCGGGTCCTCTGCTCTGATTAGAATTGAAAGTAAAGCTTCCTGAACCCGGGTCATGTTGGTTCTGAACACCTCCAAGTGAAAAACTTCTTCCCATCACTTTCAAACTGTTTAATACCGTCAGCAGAACAGAACAGAACCTGGAGGTCTCCTCCGGATCTCTGCTGCAGTCGGGCTGATCGACAGGAGTGAAGAGAAAGTCCTCTCTGAGCTCTGCTCCCGTCGGTAAACGGCTCCGGATCAGAACCTGGTGTGACTCCAGGGTCCAAATGTAAAAACCACATGACAGAGCTGCTGTGGTCACATGACAGAGCTGCTGCGTCGTTAGTGACGCTGCTGATGAGCAGCTTAGTGGAGCCACTTTCAGGGACCGCACTGATGTTCTGGCCCACGATGATGACATCATCAGGCAGCAGAGATGTGTCTCTCGGCCTCTCGCTTGAAATCAGACCACTTTTTTTTAAGTCGCGGCTCTGAACTCTCGGCGTTCACTTCTGTCTCTTCCTGCTGTTTCACAGAACTGAAGCTGTTTGATCTCAGAATGACGATCTGACGTTTCTCCTGAACTCTGAGCTCAGTTCTGGCCTTTTGTATGTAAACCAGGTGACTGTGGCGCTGGAGCCGTTCAGAGTGAGCTGTGCTGATGGTCCACAGCTGCTGTTTAAGATGTTTGAAGAAAAGACACGTGAGAACAGAAGCCCAGGTTTTATAAATCTGCTGAGACGTCTGCGTCTGCGTGAGCTCCTGGGTGTTTACTCCTCTGAGAGCTCTGGATCTGCAGCGCCTCCACGCAGCTTCACTCTGTCTGTGTCTGTAATGGCGGCTGCAGAAATATTTGCTCGGCTCTCTGCAGGAAGAGACCACGACGGTCCTGACGATTAACGTCCGCCGCTTCTCTGCTCCGACTTTACATCGTTCAGAGTCTGAAAACACGACTCAGTGGATGAACAGCGTCTGTCGAGAGTTAAAACAGTCTCAGTCTGAGCTAACATCACGTGCTGTGACGTGTCTGTATCTATACTGCTAATGATCAGATGGTCAGATGGGTCACGGTGACGTATTGATCGGCTGCAGCAGCTGAAGCAGCTCTGCTGCTGCTGCGAGTCTGAACGAGCAGTGAAGAAGAAACAACCGCCCCAACATTCACTAACTGAACTGATGACCTTCCAGCTGGACCAGGCTGCAGGGCAGCGTGACACACACACACACACACACACACACACACACACACACACACACACACACACACACACACACACACACACACACACACACACACACACACACACACACACACACACACACACAGTTGGAGACAAGGCAGTGAAAAGTAGAAAGTTAACAAGGCGGATGCAGAGTCGTGTGCGAGTGATGGGATGCCCCACTACACCATTATGTACACACACACACACACACACACACACACACACACACACACACACTCTCTCTCTCTCTCTCTCTCTGTTGTCATGATGATGTGAGCTGACTCGGGGTAATTTGGGGATAATTAGTTGGTTCTTGTGGTCCTGCGGGTGAAGCAGCTCCTCCACAGGAAGAAACAACGTGACCCTCAGTCATGTGACCTGCGCCGACCGAACCTCAGCTGCTCATTGGACGGATGACAAACCTGCTGGGACGCTGCCAGCTGAGTTCAGTGGAAGGAAAGACTTTCTCTTTTTACATCTCTTATTATTTCACCTCCACACATTCTGGTCCTGTGTCCTGGTTCTGGTTCTGACTCAGAGAACCCAGTGGACGCCTTTTTAACTGAACCTCCAGAAAATCCTCAGAATAAACTCTGACTGATGTCGGACGACTCTGTTGAAGTGAACATGTGGTGAATAAAGCCAGTTTCTGACTGAAGGGCTGTCGGCTCAGAAAGAATCAAATAAATATGTTGTTTTAAAAATCTAAGTCTCAGCCTAGTCAAGGGAGCAGGAACTGATGAAGCCTCTCGGATGAGAGGTGAAACGTCTTCAAGACAAAAACCAAATCCAGTTGCTTTCGATTCAATTTCCTTGAGATAACTATGACCTGGATGAATGAGAATATTCACAAGCTGTTTTAAAAATCGTTCTGACTTCAGAGTCGGTGGATCGACTCCACTACGACCTGAACCAGAACCACCGGGCTGAACGGGCTCTGTCACATCCACTGACAGCACATCAGAGTCCACCTGAACTCTCAGGCTCATCCATCATCCATCAGATTGATTTCTTTACATTTTTCTAGTCAAGTCAGTTTAATAAAAAAATCTGAAAATAAATTCACGTCTCTCTGTTCAGTGAAGACGTCCTCTGTCCTCAGAGCCTCGACTCACCTGAGGACAGAGACACCTCAGGAGGAGCTGCAGAGATGAATAAGGCCAAAAATATATATAAAAAATAATTAAAAAGTACTGATCCGGTCTGAACTGGGTCAGAATCTCACACATGGTGTTTGTTGTCATTAAAGTCAAACCTCGTGTAGTTCTGTGTTAAAGCTCAGTGAACTACATCGTCTCATCAACACGGCACCAGAACCAACATGGAGCCAACTGGGTCAGAGAAGGTTCTGAACAAGATGAACATCACAATAAATCTGCTCATATTAACAACTGCAGTTCTGGTTCTGGTTCAGTTCTGTGACGATGTGTGTGTGAGTGATGACACAGTTCAGACCGGATCAATACTCCATCTGTCTCCTCAGACAGACACACGTCTGATCAATAAGGTCCATGAGGGGGACCGGAAGGGGCGGGGCTTCAGCCCTGTTCTCTGACGTTGTCTCGGTGCGTTTACGTCCATAACTCAGTTAAAATATTTTACAAACATCTGTTCACATCTTTAATATGTGTGTGTTCCTGCAGTAGTCCGGGTCGGGAGCCGGACCGTGTCAGGCTCGGTATCAGGCTCGGCGGGGCCGGAGGGTCCAGACCTCAGTCTCCCGGGACAAACAGAGATCTGTCCCCTCACTGAGCTGTATCAGTGAAAACGTGTCATATTTAATGATGTGATAATATACAGTGAAAACATTTCAGCGAGTTAAAGACACAAACTGATGTGTTCAGAGATCCCCCCCCCCCCCCGTGTGCGTCACAGTGGTTTGGTCCGCTGCCAATCAACCTGCCGCCCGCCGTCCGTGACGTCTGCCGGTGTGTGTCCGTGACGTGTGTCGGTGTGTGTCCGTTATGTGTGTCGGTGTGTGTCCGTGCTGCTCACCGCAGTAAGTATCTTCTTTGTGAAAATGAAACAACAGACTTTATCTTTCTGTCGTCACACATTTTCAGCTTCAAACACGAAACCAGCCGCTCGTGTGAGGCAGCGTCTTGTTGCGGCTAAACCTAGCTACACCTAGCTAAACCTAGCTTAACCTAGCCAAATCCTAGCTACACCTAGCTAAACCTAGCTACACCTAGCCAAATCCTAGCTACAGCTAGCTACCTGTTCGGCCGCCACAGACACCTGTACACGTCAGAGGGTTCGTTAAAAACACCCGGTGTTGTCGCCTCATTCGCGGCCGCAGTTCGCGCGACTTCCCGTCAAAAATGTCCGTTTGTTGTCGCCAGAAGATCCAGTGACGTCACGTTTACAAATGTTGAAATGCTAGTCGGAAATATCCTGCAACTGTTGTTGACTGTTGTTGACTCTGGTTGACTGTTGTTGACTGTTGTTGACTCTGGTTGACTGTTGTTGACTCTGGTTGACTGGTCGACTGTTGTTGACTGGTTGACTGTTGTTGACTCTGGTTGACTGTTGTTGACTGTTGTTGACTCTGGTTGACTGGTCGACTGTTGTTGACTCTGGTTGACTGTTGTTGACTCTGGTTGACTGTTGTTGACTCTGGTTGACTGTTGTTGACTCTGGTTGACTGTTGTTGACTGTTGTTGACTCTGGTTGACTGTTGTTGATTATTTATTTCATGTCATTAGACTATGTATGAGAGAGAGAGAGCACTTCATCAGCACACACGTGCCTGCTCACACACACACACACACACACACACACACACACACACACACACACACACACACAGGGTAAATAAATATAAATATACTTTGTATTTATTTATGTATATATTGTTTTGGTTCTATGAGTTGTTTGTGTCTTGTTTCATTGTTTCCTGATGCTTTGGCAACATAGTTCTTGTAACTTTCATGCCAATAAAGAGAGAGAGAGAGAGAGAGAGAGAGAGAGAGAGAGAGAGACAGAGAGAGAGAGAGAGAGAGAGAGAGAGAGACAGAGAGAGAGACAGAGAGAGACAGAGAGAGAGAGACAGAGAGAGAGAGAGAGAGAGAGAGAGAGAGAGACAGAGAGAGAGAGAGAGAGAGAGAGAGAGAGAGAGAGAGATCATGTAATCTCACTGTGCTGTCATCACTGGGTTTATCTCTCTCTGTGTGTGTGTGTGTGTGTGTGTGTGTGTGTGTGTTAAGGGTCCTCAGGTACTTACACATAAATCACGGCCCAGATCACACACACACACACACACACAGATCTAGGTCACAGCTGTTCACTACAATATTTCTGTTTTCACTTCCTCTGGAAACTGTCACCTCTCTCCTCCTCCTCTTCCTCTCTCCTCCTCTTCTTCTCCTCTTCCTCTCCTCCTCCTCCTCCTCCTCCTCCTCTCTCCTCCTCCTCCTCCTCCTCCTCCTCCTCCTCCTCCTCCTCCTCTCCTCTCTCCTCCTCCAGAGATCATCAGTTCAGTATGTGGTTGTAAACATATATTTTAGCTGACTCGTTTAGAGGCTAAACATTAGCTAACCCGAGCTACGTGTTCCTCCACAGTGATCGAGAAACGTCATGAACGTTTTCATTTGGCCTCATTACAGAGATTTGGTTGTATTTATTATTTGAACAGCACGTTTTGGACCTCTGCAGCTTGTTGGATGGTTCTGCTGTCAGAGGATCAACAGAATCTTAGATTAGTAACATCACACAAACAGCCACAAACTATTGAGCGGTCACTCTGTGGTACCACACACCCAGTACCGACCCAACAGACCTCCACACACTCAGTACCGACCCAACAGACCTCCACACACTCAGTACCGACCCAACAGACCTCCACACACTCAGTACCGACCCAACAGACCTCCACACACTCAGTACCGACCCAACAGACCTCCAGGAAACTAAATCATCTCACTCACACAACATTTGTTACCTGAGTGACATCATCACATCTTATCTGTCCATCTGTCTCCAGGTTCTGGTCGTAATGGCTACACCAAAGCTGTGGATGGGGAAGAGGGAGGAGGTGAGGGTGAGGAAGAGGAGGAGGAGGAAGGAGGAGAGGGGGGTGAAGAAGGAGGAGAAGGGGAGAGAGACGTGGAGTGGGATGAAGAGCTCGACGGAGAGAACGAGGGAGGAGTGAGGATGACGAGGACCGACACGCTTCACTCGACCACAAGCTCGACCGGAACACAGAGGAGGAGAGGACAACACGCCAAGAAGCAGGTGAAACCACACGCTAACAAACAACACGCTAACAAACCACACGCTAACAAACCACACGCTAACAAACCACACGCTAACAAACCACACGCTAACAAACAACACGCCAACACACAACATGCTAACAAACAGGTAGGACATTAGCACCTGATGATGGTGATGATGATGATGACGCTGATGATGATGATGATGATGATGATGATGATGATGACGCTGATGATGATGATGACGCTGATGATGATGATGATGATGCTGATGATGATGATGCTGATGATGATGATGATGATGATGCTGATGATGATGATGATGATGATGACTCTTCCTCCTCAGGTCCAGGGCAGTAATCAGGTCCAGCGAGCTCCCAGAGCCTTATATTGTCTGAAGCTCAACAATCCGATCAGACGAGCTGCTCTCTCTATCGTTGAGTGGAAGTATCCTTTACTCCGATCAGCTGTTCTCTCAGTCCGCTCTGGACTGAACCGCATGTTAACGAGTCTCTAGTTAATGAAGACCAGCGGGGGAGAAGAGATGTGCACATGATGGAACTGAAACTAACAATGTTGTTGATACTTGAACATTTTTGAGGTCAAAGAAAACGCAGAGTTGGTTCGGTTGAGGTGTCTGAGTCCAGCAGGTCCGAGCAGCTCACTGGGTTCAGGTGGTCTGAGGTCCGTGCAGCAGCAGGTAACTGAGACCATGTTTGATGATGTCACTAACGTGAGACGGGTGTTATTAAGGATCCATATTTGGTAAAAACGTTTCCAGCTCCGAGCTCTGTAATAATCTGAGGTGATCAGTGACTTTGTTCAGTTTCTACTTTTGTCCCTGCTGAGCTTCCTTAACGCGTCTCAGGCCGTTTGATATCTTCATCCTGTTGGCCATCTTCGCTAACTGTGTCGCTCTGGGCGTCTCTAAACCGTTTCCTGAGGACGACTCCAACTCCACCAACCACGACCTGGTGAGGCCACCTACACAACCACACAGCTACACAACTACACAACTACACAACCACACAGCTACACAACTACACAACCACACAGCTACACAACTACACAACCACACAGCTACACAACTACACAGCTACACAGCTACACAACTACACAACTACACAACCACACAGCTACACAACTACACAACCACACAGCTACACAACTACACAGCCACACAGCTACACAACCACACAGCTACACACTCACACAGCTACACAGCCACACAACTACACAGCTACACACTAACAGAAGTGTAGGTGACTGGATGAAGAGCTGTAGCTGTAACGAGGACTCAGAGGTTTGAGTGTGTCTGAGGTGAACAGACTCAGGTGGTGTCAACGTTTCAGCCTCAAGTCAGTGTTTGTGTGAGTGTGTGTGTGTGTGTGTGTTCCTGCGTCAGGTGTGTGTGTGTGTGTGTGTGTGTGTTCCTGCGTCAGGTGTGTGTGTGTCGGTCCACATGGTCTCACAGATTCCAGCTCTCTGGAGTTTTTAAAGATGTTGTGTTCTCTGTTGAGCTCAGCTAGCTCAGCTAGGCTAGCAGTTTCCCTCTGCTTCCAGTCTTTATGCTAAGCTAGGCTTAACCTGCACTGGACACAGAGATTTACTGCCATCCGTCTGAGGAGAAGTCAGATGAGGAGGCGACTCCAACTGGACCAGAGGAGAAAAACAAACCTTAAAAACTCTTTTAGCTGCTAAAATAAAACGGTGAAAAGAAAAGACGGAGTCAGTTTCCACCAATGTGATTCTGGTTCTGGTTCTGTTGATCAGGTCTGAAGTGTTGAGTGGTTCTCCTGAACGGACTCTGGCGGACCCTGCCATCATCTTATAGTTCTATACATGAGCTCAGCAGTTTGACTTCTTTCTCATGATATCCACATTGAGCTTGTCAGCGAGGACCGCGGCTCCTCCAGCTGAGCTGCTGGGGACGTTTTAAATGTTTAATCATTTACAGTATTTGTCAACAACTATAATCTCTGATATGAAGACAGTTTGTAACATTATTACAGTTGTGTTGTGATGTTTCTCCACCTCCACAGGTGAGTCAGTTTATTAAACAGCGTTCAGCTGCAGTATTATCAGGTGTGTCTGTAAACAACAGGCTGCTTTATTGTGGAGGGTTTCTACAGGATGTTCAGTCAGCTGATGTGAAGCTTCTTACTGATAAAGGTCAAAGGTCACACATGGATCCAGTAATTGATTGACAGGTCTGTGATCAGATCCGATCGGTGAGTTTCTGCTCCAATGGTTCAGCTCGCTCTGTCCTCTTTACGTCCAGGACTCTACCTTCACTTACAGTCCGACTGTACACACCGTCCACCCAGTGACTGTGTATCGAAGTGACGGCACGCCAACTGTGTGTGTGTGTGTGTGTGTGTGTGTGTGTGTGTGTGTGTGTGTGTGTGTGTGTGTGTGTGTGTGTGTCCTTTCATGCATGCTCACTGTTCCTTCCACTGTCACATGATCACATGACTGAATGAGAGAAGAATCAGGGCTGCAGAATGACGATGATGCCTCTCTGCAGGGACTCCACGGAGCCTCTCTGCAGGGACTCCACGGAGCCTCTCTGCAGGGACTCCACGGAGCCTCTCTGCAGGGACTGTCCGTCTCTTGATAATGTTGCGTGCTACGAGTGAAGCGCCAGCAGCCGTCACCATGTGGCTGACAGTAAAGAGAGTCGGAGGCGTTCCTGTGACCTCACAGCAGCTCTGCAGCCTCCGTCCGTCTCCTGCTGCTCCTCCAGGTGTCGCTCCTCCTCTGGAGCTGCTCGTCAGGCAGAGCGACCAGGCTGCTGCTCCGCCACCCGGCCTGCTCGCTCTGCCTGCGAGCCCAGAGACACTGCAGCAGCCAGAGCTGTGTGTGTGTGTGTGTGTGTGTGTGTGTGTGAGCTAAAATGAAATGTCAGGGTCATTAAAACTTCAGGATTCATCCTCTGGAGAGCAGGAATGAACGCCGTGTTCCGTCTGTTCCAGGAACAAGTGGAGTACGTGTTCCTCATCATCTTCACGGTGGAGACCTTCCTGAAGATCTTGGCCTACGGTCTGGTGATGCACCCCAGCTCCTACATCCGCAACGGCTGGAACCTGCTCGACTTCGTCATCGTCATCGTAGGGTAAGAAAACTGGACCTGATGGATGTCCAGACTCTGGTCCTGTCCAGACTCTGGTCCTGTCCAGACTCTGGTCCTGTCCCCAGACTCTGGTCCTGTCCTCAGACTCTGGTCCTGTTCAGACTCTGGTCCTGTCCAGACTCCGGTCCTGTCCTCAGACTCTGGTCCTGTCCAGACTCTGGTCCTGTCCAGACTCTGGTCCTGTCCCCAGACTCTGGTCCTGTCCAGACTCTGGTCCTGTCCAGACTCTGGTCCTGTCCCCAGACTCTGGTCCTGTCCAGACTCTGGTCCTGTCCAGACTCTGGTCCTGTCCTCAGACTCTGGTCCTGTCCTCAGACTCTGGTCCTGTCCTCAGACTCTGGTCCTGTCCAGACTCTGGTCCTGTCCCCAGACTCTGGTCCTGTCCAGACTCCGGTCCTGTCCTCAGACTCTGGTCCTGTCCAGACTCCGGTCCTGTCCTCAGGCTCAGCTCTCTGTCCTCAGGCTCAGCTCTCTGTCCTCAGACTCTGGTCCTGTCCTCAGACTCTGGTCCTGTCCTCAGACTCCGGTCCTGTCCAGACTCCGGTCCTGTCCAGACTCCGGTCCTGTCCTCAGGCTCAGCTCTCTGTCCTCAGGCTCAGCTCTCTGTCCTCAGGCTCAGCTCTCTGGTGTCCTCTGCTGCTCTCCCGAGTCTCTGTGGAGTTTAAAGAGTTGGAGCAGTAAATGCGATGTGACTCTGCAGCTTCCTGTCTTGTGGTCAGCGGAGGAACAAACCCTCCGGCGACGCCACAGTTTATCTCGTTTTAGTGTTTTTGTGATGAGCGTTTGTGACGGCTGACTGTGATCACTGCACACTGCAACTAAATATACTCATCCGCCTCCCACAGTAAACCTCAGCTGTCACAACACAACCACAGTCCCTGCAGTCGAACAGGGAGTTTAACCTGCCACTCTGGTGTTAATGCTGCCTTGCTGCAGGGCTGCTGCAGCTCTGGTTCTCCTCTCAGGCTCCTGAAGAACCAGATGTTGGAGTCCACTGATCACAGTGATCTGATGAACACGATGTCATCAGAGGTTTGTACCGACACAGACTCCAGAGAACAGCCTGTTTCAGTCCAGCCTGTAGAAACCAGGCGGTCACCTGCCGAGGTCACACTGAGTCCTGCAGGTCCTGAGCTTCGTCCTCCATGTTGGTTAATGTCCTCTCCGCAGGACGCTGACGTGACTCGGGACGACCTCTGGGCGATGATGATGAAGCCTGTTGTCACGGCAACACTGCCTGAGGACACTGTGCTCCACTTTACAGTCAGAGATGATGCACCGAGAGGCTCCTGAATGTGGGACACTCGGGCCTCCAGCGCTCTGACTCAACACAGGAAGAAATAACTCGCTTCACACCAGTTTCTGAATATCCAGAGTCAGAGTCTGTTCAGACGACATCCGTCCTGAGAGATCTGATCAGTGTTCAGTCTCAGTCCGTCACTTCACAGCTACATTAACGTCTGAGTCACCACCTGTGATGTGATGTCACTTCCTGCTCTGTATGAAACAAACCCGTCCATCACTGAGACAATCAGACTCCATGTTTCTACTCAAAGACAGAAAGAAGTTCATGTAGAACAGCTGAATTTACAAGAAGGTCCAAATAATGCAGAATGAGTCAGAGACAGAGTTTCACAGAGTTTATAAAGTGTCTCCAACTCAACAACTCACTAAACTGACACATTTGTTAAGGGAGTCTGGTGCTGTAGCTTCCACTGGTCGCTGACACGTAAACGTTTTAAATAACCTTTATGTCCATTCAAAGTAGAGTTACGATGCATTAAAGGGCTCTGGGTAAAAATGTGTAATCTCTCTGAGATGGATTCTAAACAACACTGTCCGTGCAGGTTATTCAGCGTGGTCTTGGAGACGATGACTCATAAATCTGGCGAGCAAGCGACGACTCATCACGTTCCTGGGAAACCTGGAGGTTTGGACGTCAAAGCTCTGAGAGCCTTCAGAGTCCTGAGGCCCCTCAGACTGGTTTCTGGAGTCCCCAGTGAGTTTCCTGTGTGTGTGTGTGTGTGTGTGTGTGTGTGTTATATTGTTGCACATGTGTTAAACTGTGTGTGTCTGTCAGGTCTGCAGATTGTGTTGAACTCTATCATGAAGGCGATGGTTCCTCTGCTCCACATCGCTCTGCTGGTTCTCTTCGTCATCATCATCTACGCCATCATCGGGCTGGAGCTCTTCATAGGACGCATGCACAAGACCTGCTACTACATAGGAGCAGGTACACACACACACACACACACACACACACACTCTCCTCTCCTCCTCCTGATGATATAAAGTCCTCCTCTCCTCCTGATGATATAAAGTCCTCCTCTCCTCCTCCTGATGATATAAAGTCCTCCTCTCCTCCTCCTGATGAAATAAAGTCCTCCTCTCTCCTCCTGATGATATAAAGTCCTCCTCTCCTCCTCCTGATGATATAAAGTCCTCCTCTCCTCCTCCTGATGATATAAAGTCCTCCTCTCCTCCTCCTGATGATATAAAGTCCTCCTCTCCTCCTCCTGATGATATAAAGTCCTCCTCTCCTCCTCCTGATGATATAAAGTCCTCCTCTCCTCCTCCTGATGATATAAAGTCCTCCTCTCCTCCTCCTGATGATATAAAGTCCTCCTCTCCTCCTCCTGATGATATAAAGTCCTCCTCTCCTCCTCCTGATGATATAAAGTCCTCCTCTCCTCCTCCTGATGATATAAAGTCCTCCTCTCCTCCTCCCGATGATATAAAGTCCTCCTCTCCTCCTCCTGATGATATAAAGTCCTCCTCCTCCTCCTGATGATATAAAGTCCTCCTCTCCTCCTCCTGATGATATAAAGTCCTCCTCTCCTCCTCCTGATGATATAAAGTCCTCCTCTCCTCCTCCCGATGATATAAAGTCCTCCTCTCCTCCTCCTGATGATATAAAGTCCTCCTCCTCCTCCTGATGATATAAAGTCCTCCTCTCCTCCTCCTGATGATATAAAGTCCTCCTCTCCTCCTCCTGATGATATAAAGTCCTCCTCTCCTCCCTGATGATATAAAGTCCTCCTCTCCTCCTCCTGATGATATAAAGTCCTCCTCTCCTCCTCCTGATGATATAAAGTCCTCCTCTCCTCCTCCTGATGATATAAAGTCCTCCCTCTCCTCCTGATGATATAAAGTCCTCCTCTCCTCCTCCTGATGATATAAAGTCCTCCTCCTCCTCCTGATGATATAAAGTCCTCCTCTCCTCCTCCTGATGATATAAAGTCCTCCTCTCCTCCTCCTGATGATATAAAGTCCTCCTCTCCTCCTCCTGATGATATAAAGTCCTCCTCTCCTCCTCCTGATGATATAAAGTCCTCCTCTCCTCCTCGATGATATAAAGTCCTCCTCTCCTCCTCCTGATGATATAAAGTCCTCCTCTCCTCCTCCTGATGATATAAAGTCCTCCTCTCCTCCTCCTGATGATATAAAGTCCTCCTCTCCTCCTCCTGATGATATAAAGTCCTCCTCTCCTCCTCTGATGATATAAAGTCCTCCTCCTCCTCCTGATGATATAAAGTCCTCCTCTCTCCTCCTGATGATATAAAGTCCTCCTCTCCTCCTCCTGATGATATAAAGTCCTCCTCTCCTCCTCCTGATGATATAAAGTCCTCCTCTCCTCCTCCTGATGATATAAAGTCCTCCTCTCCTCCTCCTGATGATATAAAGTCCTCCTCTCCTCCTGATGATATAAAGTCCTCCTCTCCTCCTCCTGATGATATAAAGTCCTCCTCTCCTCCTGATGATATAAAGTCCTCCTCTCCTCCTCCTGATGATATAAAGTCCTCCTCTCCTCCTCCTGATGATATAAAGTCCTCCTCTCCTCCTCCTGATGATATAAAGTCCTCCTCTCCTCCTCCTGATGATATAAAGTCCTCCTCCTCCTCCTGATGATATAAAGTCCTCCTCTCCTCCTCCTGATGATATAAAGTCCTCCTCTCCTCCTCCTGATGATATAAAGTCCTCCTCTCCTCCTCCTGATGATATAAAGTCCTCCTCTCCTCCTCCTGATGATATAAAGTCCTCCTCTCCTCCTCCTGATGATATAAAGTCCTCCTCTCTCCTCCTGATGATATAAAGTCCTCCTCTCCTCCTCCTGATGATATAAAGTCCTCCTCTCCTCCTCCTGATGATATAAAGTCCTCCTCTCCTCCTCCTGATGATATAAAGTCCTCCTCTCCTCCTCCTGATGATATAAAGTCCTCCTCTCCTCCTCCTGATGATATAAAGTCCTCCTCTCCTCCTCCTGATGATATAAAGTCCTCCTCTCCTCCTCCTGATGATATAAAGTCCTCCTCTCCTCCTCCTGATGATATAAAGTCCTCCTCTCCTCCTCCTGATGATATAAAGTCCTCCTCTCCTCCTGATGATATAAAGTCCTCCTCTCCTCCTCCTGATGATATAAAGTCCTCCTCTCCTCCTCCTGATGATATAAAGTCCTCCTCTCCTCCTCCTGATGATATAAAGTCCTCCTCTCCTCCTCCTGATGATATAAAGTCCTCCTCTCCTCCTCCTGATGATATAAAGTCCTCCTCTCCTCCTCCTGATGATATAAAGTCCTCCTCTCCTCCTCCTGATGATATAAAGTCCTCCTCTCCTCCTCCTGATGATATAAAGTCCTCCTCTCCTCCTCCTGATGATATAAAGTCCTCCTCTCCTCCTCCTGATGATATAAAGTCCTCCTCTCCTCCTGATGATATAAAGTCCTCCTCTCCTCCTCCTGATGATATAAAGTCCTCCTCTCCTCCTCCCGATGATATAAAGTCCTCCTCTCCTCCTCCTGATGATATAAAGTCCTCCTCTCCTCCTCCTGATGATATAAAGTCCTCCTCTCCTCCCTGATGATATAAAGTCCTCCTCTCCTCCTCCCGATGATATAAAGTCCTCCTCTCCTCCTCCTGATGATATAAAGTCCTCCTCTCCTCCTCCCGATGATATAAAGTCCTCCTCTCCTCCTCCCGATGATATAAAGTCCTCCTCTCCTCCTCCCGATGATATAAAGTCCTCCTCTCCTCCTCCTGATGATATAAAGTCCTCCTCTCCTCCTCCTGATGATATAAAGTCCTCCTCTCCTCCTCCGATGATATAAAGTCCTCCTCTCCTCCTCCCGATGATATAAAGTCCTCCTCTCCTCCTCCCGATGATATAAAGTCCTCCTCTCCTCCTCCTGATGATATAAAGTCCTCCTCTCCTCCTCCTGATGATATAAAGTCCTCCTCTCCTCCTCCTGATGATATAAAGTCCTCCTCTCCTCCTCCTGATGATATAAAGTCCTCCTCTCCTCCTCCTGATGATATAAAGTCCTCCTCTCCTCCTCCCGATGATATAAAGTCCTCCTCTCCTCCTCCCGATGATATAAAGTCCTCCTCTCCTCCTCCCGATGATATAAAGTCCTCCTCTCCTCCTCCCGATGATATAAAGTCCTCCTCTCCTCCTCCCGATGATATAAAGTCCTCCTCTCCTCCTCCTGATGATATAAAGTCCTCCTCTCCTCCCGATGATATAAAGTCCTCCTCTCCTCCTCCTGATGATATAAAGTCCTCCTCTCCTCCTCCTGATGATATAAAGTCCTCCTCTCCTCCTCCTGATGATATAAAGTCCTCCTCTCCTCCTCCTGATGATATAAAGTCCTCCTCTCCTCCTCCTGATGATATAAAGTCCTCCTCTCCTCCTCCTGATGATATAAAGTCCTCCTCTCCTCCTCCTGATGACATAAAGTCCTCCTCTCCTCCTCCTGATGATATAAAGTCCTCCTCTCCTCCTCCCTGATGATATAAAGTCCTCCTCTCCTCCTCCTGATGATATAAAGTCCTCCTCTCCTCCTCCCGATGATATAAAGTCCTCCTCTCCTCCTCCCGATGATATAAAGTCCTCCTCTCCTCCTCCCGATGATATAAAGTCCTCCTCTCCTCCTCCTGATGATATAAAGTCCTCCTCTCCTCCTCCTGATGATATAAAGTCCTCCTCTCCTCCTCCTGATGATATAAAGTCTCTGATCTCTTGTTCCAGATAATTACGTGGAGGACGACCCGGTTCCGTGTGCGTTTGCTGGTCACGGTCGTCAGTGTACCGTTAACGGCACCGAGTGTCGGGGGAGGTGGGACGGGCCCAACGGAGGAATCACCAACTTTGACAACTTCTTCTTCGCCATGTTGACGGTGTTCCAGTGCATCACGATGGAGGGCTGGACCGACGTCCTCTACTGGGTAGAAGCTCCTGCTCTTTATGTCTTCAAGTGGTGACAGACAAACCTCTCTGTCCTCTGTCTCACTGTGTCTCTGTGTGTGTGTGTCTGTGTGTGTCTGTGTGTGTCTGTGTGTGTGTGTGTCTGTGTGTGTGTGTGTGTGTGTGTGTGTGTGCGTGCAGATGAACGATGCCATCGGGTTCGAGCTGCCCTGGGTTTATTTTGTCAGTCTGGTGATTTTCGGATCGTTCTTCGTTCTCAACCTGGTTCTGGGAGTCCTCAGCGGGTTTGTCACGTCTCTGATGAAGTGTTTTAGTTTCACAGGTCTGTTGTTGTTCGTTTGAGGTCTAAACGTTGTGTGAACGTTGTGTGAACGTTGCAGAGAGTTCAGTAAGGAGAGAGAGAAGGCGAAGGCTCGGGGAGACTTCCAGAAGCTGAGGGAGAAGCAGCAGATGGAGGAGGATCTGTGTGGCTACATGGACTGGATCACTCAGGCCGAGGACATGGACGAGCTGGACGAGGACGGAAACCCACGTAAGACAGAGACGCGTGTGTGTGTGTGTGTGTGCGTGTGTGTGTGTGTGTGTGTGTGTGCAGTAGTGCCTCGTTTATTAACAGTTGATTAAAACATCAAGTTAATGGATGTAAATTAATGAAGCCAATTAAAAGTCATTAGTGGGTCAGTGAGGCAGAACCTCATCAGAACTTGTGTATTGACACATGTATTTCAGTATTATCAGCTGGTACCGGCCTGTCGCAGATGGATCTGTGTAAATGTTTTTGACACTGTCTGGTTCTACAGAACTCGATGTGAGAAGTTGTCTGCAGGCTCGACTGGTTGAAACACATTTGAAGGACGATCGATGTGTTTGGGTCGATCTGTCTGGTCGTGAGAATTCTTTACTCCCTGGTATCAGCAGCGGTATCGACCCAAAGTCAGGTGTCGGTTGGGTTCTGATATAAACATGTGTACATGTATCAGTGAACAAACCCTCAGGAGCTGAAATGGACCGAACCAGTTTCATTCCATCGTCCACCGAACACAAGCACCGGGTTCTGTAGCCGTATCAAACAGTGACAGCGGTCCTGGTTCTGACGGGTCTCCAAACAACGTCCAGAGTCATCTTTGACTTCTGAGCCTGTGTACTGAAACCCAGTTTAGTCCTTCAGCACTCAGGACGGGCCTCAGTACCGACACGGCAGCAGAGAGCTGGTTCCTCCGTGTGTCCGGATCGAGTGAACTGAACATCAACGTCCAGAACCACAAGTCCAAGAGTCAAAATGGTGTCAGTGGTGTGCTGCCATGCTGATTTGAGCGAGTTCTGAATGTCTAGTTGACCAATCAGAGAGCTTGTTGCATCAGGTTGTCTGAATACTTCAGCAGAGTAACAGATTACTTTCTCCACAGTTACAAAGACGAGCTGATCAGAAATCAGATCAACTCGTCTGTGATTCTTCTGACAGTCGCACTCGAGTAAAAGTAAAGATGTGGTGTTAAAATCTGTCTCTCTCTCTCTCTCTCTGTCTGCCTGTCTCTCTGCCTGTCTGTCTGTCTCTCTCTCTGCTCTGTCTGTCTGTCTCTCTCTCTGCCTGTCTCTCTGTCTGCCTGTCTGTCTGTCAGGTCCGTCTCTCGGTGATCTGTCTGATAAGAAGAGAGGGAAGTTTGGATGGTTCAGTCACTCTAATGAGACACACGGTGAGACATCATGTGTGTGTGTGTGTGTGTGTGTGTGTGTGTGTGTGTGTGTGTGTGTGTGTGTGTGCAGTCTAAATGTGGACAGACTTCAGTGTGTCCCTGTTTCATATCTGGGTCTCTGTGTGTCCTCGTATCCGTCTGACCTTGTTTCTAATCTGAGAGTCGGCGAAGCAATTAATCTATTAATGTACATATAGAATATAATACATCATATATAACAGATCTATATTTATATCTATTAGATGATATAAACAGCATAGTACCTGAACATTTGTATAGTATTTATACACATACACAATCCTGTGTTTATATAATAGTAGTAATGATAATGATAATGATAATAATAATAATAATAATAATAATAATAATAATAATAATAATAATGATGATGATGATGATGATGATGTTGTGTGTCTCTGTGTGTCAGCGAGTCTTCCTGCCAGTGAAACAGCCTCTGAAAACACTGTGAACATTGACGAGGAACACACCAACTGCTGCCAGGCCTGCTGGTAACACACACACACACACACACACACACACACACACACACACACACACACACACAGTGTCCGTGTTAACTGACTCCAGTTTTGTGTTTTCAGCTCTCGGATGATGAAGATCGGCTGCTGGTGAGTTCACTGACCGTCAGACATTTTAACCCCTCACGAGCGTCACTCTAACGTCTCCGTCTCCTCCCGTCTCCGTCTCCTCCCGTCTCCTGTCTCCTCCCGTCTCCTCCCATCTCCGTCTCCTCCCGTCTCCGTCTCTCAGTCGGACGTTACGGCGGTGGAATCGAGTCTGTCGCAGGAACTGTCGCACCGCCGTCAAGTCGGTGACGTTCTATTGGCTCGTTCTGCTTCTCGTCTTCCTCAACACCTCCCTCAGCGCCTCCGAGCACTACAACCAACCTGACTGGCTGACTCAGGTCCAAGGTAGCAGCACGCACACACACACACACACACACACACACACACACACACACACACACACCTCAGTCTGAGCTCAGTCTGACCTCAGTCTGACCTCAGTCTGACCTCAGTCTGAGCTCGTGACCTGGCGCTCGTCTCTCCGCAGACATCGCCAACAAGGTGCTGCTGTCTCTGTTCACGGTGGAGATGCTGCTGAAGATGTACAGTCTGGGATTGGCTCATTACTTCGTGGCGTTCTTTAACCGCTTCGACTGCTTCGTGGTGTGCGGCGGCATCATGGAGACGATCCTGGTGGAGCTGGAGATCATGCCTCCTCTGGGCATCTCGGTGCTGCGCTGCGTCCGCCTGCTCAGGATCTTCAAGGTCACACGGTGAGAAACCACACCTGAGCCAGGTGTTCAGGCCGCTCCGTGTCTGCGCCTGCTCTGATGTCACTCTCTGTCTGCGCAGCCATTGGACGGCTCTGTCCAACCTGGTGGCGTCTCTGCTGAACTCCATGAAGTCCATCGCCTCCCTGCTGCTGCTGCTCTTCCTCTTCCTCATCATCTTCGCTCTGCTCGGCATGCAGCTGTTCGGGGGGAAGTTCAACTTTGACGAGACGCAGACCAAACGCAGCACCTTCGACGCCTTCCCACAGGCGCTGCTCACCTGCTTCCAGGTAACACACCTGCTGTCTCCTGCACCGCCTCCTCAGCAGGCGGCGAGCGTGAAGGTCTGTGTGAGTGATGACGCTGGTGATGACTGTGTGTGCAGATCCTGACGGGCGAGGACTGGAACGTGGTCATGTACGACGGCATCATGGCGTACGGAGGCCCCGTGTTTCCAGGGATGATCGTCTGTGTTTACTTCGTCATCCTCTTCATCTGTGGTAACTGTATCCTTCACCATGTCCTGTGGGTCAGAACCGATGTGGGTCAGAACCCCTGAAGGGTCTCCTGATACATCTGAGGGGTCGTCACGAGTGGTGGAGAAGAAAAAACAAAGTTATGATTCACAAACATAAAATCTTTCAGATGTTTGTATTCTTCTAGTGAAATGTTGAATATTTTGACCTCTGAATTCAAATTGAAGGTTGTTACGTGTTCTTAGCGTGTCAGACATCCTGCTGAACGTCTTCTTGGCCATCGCTGTGGACAACCTGGCTGGAGGAGACGGGGATGACAAGAAGAAAGAGTGAGTGATGGAGTGGAGGGAGAGGTCGAAAAGACAGGAGGAAAGAAAGAAATGGCCAAAGAAGAAGAAGAACAGAGACCGTTCTGTTCGTCCTCTTTGACCATTTCTTTCTTATTTCCTTGTTTCCTGTTTCTCCAGGACGAAGCCGGAGGGAGCAGAGGAGGAGGAGGCGGAGGCTGAAGAAGAAGTGAAGGTGAACGTGGAGGTCTGACTCTCATCTGGACTTTTGAATGTGACTCCGTCAGTCTGACTGTTTGTCTCCACAGGTGGACATCGATGAAGACACCGAGTACGAGGAGGAGGAGGAGCTTCCTGAAGGAGAGGACGGTCGGTTCTGAAGCACCGGGTCGAGTCGTGTTCATGAAGTGTTCTAGTTTCATTTAAAGGTGTGAAGGAGGTCTGATCATCCTCCTCCTCTCCTCCTCTCTTCCTCCTCTCCTCCTCTCCTCTCCTCCTCTCCTCTCCTCTCCTCTCCTCTCCTCTCCTCTCCTCTCCTCCTCTCCTTCTCTCCTCTCCTCTCCTCCTCTCTCCTTCTCCTCCTCTCCTCTCCTCTCCTCTCCTCCTCTCCTCTCCTCCTCTCTCCTTCTCCTTCTCTCCTCTCCTCTCCTCCTCCTCCTCCTCTCCTCCTCTCCTCTCTCCTCTCTCTCCTCCTCCTCCTCTCCTCTCCTCCTCTCCTCTCCTCTCCTCTCTCCTCTCCTCCTCTCCTCCTCTCCTCTCCTCTCCTCCTCTCCTCTCTCCTCTCTTCTCTCCTTCTCTCCTCCTCCTCTCCTCCTCCTCTCCTCTCCTCCTCCTCTCCTCCTCCTCTCCTCTCCTCTCCTCCTCTCCTCCTCTCTCTCCTCTCCTCCTCTCCTCTCCTCTCCTCTCTCTCCTCTCCTCTCCTCTCCTCCTCTCCTCTCTTCCTCTCCTCCTCTCCTCTCTCCTCTCTTCCTCTCCTCCTCTCCTCTCCTCTCTTCCTCTTTTCCTCTCCTCTCCTCTCCTCTCTTCTCTCCTCTCCTTCTCTCCTCCTCCTCCTCTCCTCCTCCTCCTCTCCTCCTCTCTTCTCCTCCTCCTCTCCTCAGATGGAGGAGTCCAGTTAAAGATGGCCGACCTTGCTCCTCCTAAGGAGAAGGTTCTTCCCATCCCAGAAGGCAGTGCGTTCTTTTGCCTCAGCAAGACGAACCCGTAAGTCTGACTGCACCTGCTCACTATATTTTACTGTTAGCATTAGCATTAGCATGTCCCGCCTCTTGTAGGGACCGGTTCTGGTCTTGGTTAACAGGAACTCTCTCTGTCTCCAGTATCCGTGTGTTCTGTCACACTCTGATCCACCACCACATCTTCACCAACCTCATCCTCGTCTTCATCATCCTCAGCAGCTGCTCGTTGGCTGCTGAGGATCCAATCAGAGCCCACTCCTTCAGGAACAATGTGAGTATGTTAGCCTGCTAGCATGTAGCTGCAGCTGCCAGCTGGAGGAGCCACTCTGTGTTGTTTTAGGTGAAAACTCAACTCTTGATTTGATTGGTTCCTGCTGTGAAGAAGAGTGACATCACTAATAGATGATTCAAATGAAATTCGCGTCAACAGAAAACTAGCGCTGTGGCTAAGCTAACAGTGGAAGGGAGTCAAACTGAAGGTTATGAGGTTTCAAACTCACAGCCAATCAGAGCTGACTGTGGTTCAGCGAGGTTTTATCATCGCTCCGTCAGTGATGATGTCGTGGACGCACCACTGTGGTTTGATCGTGGGGGCGGGGCTTCAGCAGATTACACAGCAGAAGTGGGTCAGTGACTAACCGGGTCAAAGAGGGAAACACATGGAAACACATGGAGAGAGAAAATCACCAGTTTACTGTCTGATCCAGGAGAACTGTACACACACACACACACACACACACACACACACACTGACACACTCATTGTGCAGCAGCTGTCTTCATGCACGACGTCGCAATTAGCAGCAGCTGGAGAACAAAATGACTTCTAACATACAATCAACACACACACACACACACACACACACACACACACACACACACACACACACGCGGGGGAAGTTAACCCTGTATTAACCACTTCCGATACAAAATGATGTAATTTTCATCTACATATCATCGTGAACACATCTACTTAATTCGACAGCTCGTGACGTTCGATTTATTTTCTGTCTCGGCCAGTGAATTAGTGGTTTTGGGTAAAATCGGTCTCAAGTTCTTGTTGGTCCACCGTCTGAACCAGTTTTTGGACTTTGGATTGGTTGATCTCGGGACGCACCTGGTTTGACTCAGTACCTTTGACGGGGTTCTAACTGTTGGACTCGCCGGTTATGATTTGGGATTTACGGGGAATATTTTAGATTTGTTAGTGCTGACCCGTCTGGACTTCGTTTGATTTTCTGTCCTGTTTGTGTCATGCTGGTTTTGATATGTTACCTGGACCGACTCAGGACTTGTAGTCCGGACTTGGGGCGTCCAGGTCTCATAGTGAAGCCCGTCCGTCTTGATTTGGGACAAAGTGC